>CM055117.1:19848581-20108076 GCA_029206835.1 Rana muscosa
GTATTAGCCCTCCGGTTAATATTCCCATATGTCCATGGGACTTAAACCTGGTTCTGTCGGTTCTACAGAAACAACCATTTGAACCATTACAGCATATTTCCTTGGTTCTTCTCACCAGGAAATTGATTTTTCTAGTAGCCATTTGTTCGGCTAAAAGAGTGTCGGAATTAGCAGCTATGTCCTGTTAAGAGCCATATCTGGTTATCCATAAGGACAGAGTAGTGTTGCGTCCTCATCCAGCTTTTCTTCCTAAGGTGGTATCGAGGTTTCATTTGAACCAAGATGTGGTTCTTCCTTCCTTTTTCCCCAAACCTAGTTCGGTAGAGGAAAAGTTATTGCATTCTTTGGATGTAGTAAGAGCAGTTAAAGCTTATCTAAAAGCCACTGCTCAGATTCGCAGAACGGATACTTTGTTTATTCTGCCGGAAGGCCCCAGAAAGGGTCAGGCAGCGTCAAAATCTACTTTAGCCAAGTGGATTCGACAGGTCATAATGCAAGCCTATGGCTTGAGAAGGAGACCGCCTCAGTTCAAAGTTAGGGCGCACTCCACGAGAGCAGTTGGAACTTCATGGGAAGTGCATCACCAGGCCTCCCTGGCTCAGATCTGTAAGGCCGCAACATGGTCTTCAGTACACACGTTTACTAGGTTCTACCAGGTGGACGTTAGAAGTCAGGAGGATGTCGCCTTTGGGCGCAGTGTGTTGCAGGCCGCGAAAGATCCTCATGCCTGATGGCGCCCAGCTTATGCATGGTGTATCCCCCCCCCTCATTTGGCATTGCTTTGGGACGTCCCACATAGTAATGACTATGTCGCTCTGTGTCCCGTGATGTACGAGAAAGAAAATAGGATTTTTATAACAGCTTACCTGTAAAATCCTTTTCTTGGAGTACATCACGGGACACAGAGCTCCCACCCCTCTTTTGGGGACACTTATTGCTTTGCTACAAAACTGAGGTACTCCCAGATGGGAAGGGCTTATATAGGGGAGGGTACTTCCGGTTTTGGAAGTTGCCAGTCCCAGCACCTGAAGGTATCTATATAACCCACATAGTAATGA
Organism: Rana muscosa; assembly: GCA_029206835.1. Classification (NCBI taxonomy): domain Eukaryota; kingdom Metazoa; phylum Chordata; class Amphibia; order Anura; family Ranidae; genus Rana; species Rana muscosa. Next base: position 19,849,640 of record CM055117.1, read on the forward strand.
CTATGTCGCTCTGTGTCCCATGATGTACTCCAAGAAAAGGATTTTACAGGTAAGCTGTTATAAAAATCCTATTTTCTCCTTTGGCAAATGGGGACAGATCGAGGCACAATCCTTTCCCTTCTTGCTGCTGCCCACTGTGCTGTCACCAGTGGTGAATAGTCACTGCCACTGACTAGGTAATATAGAATGTGAATTACCTTCGCTCACTTTGCCCCTGTCAGAGGAAGAAATCCGTCCAAGGGAGAAATGGAGGTCTCTCCGTCACCAGCGATGCTGCGCCGGACTCTTCAGAGAAGTTACTGCGCACCAGTCCTCATGAACTCAGACACGGGCACCCAAGGAGTTAGGGCCCCCTCGGATTCCTCCACCCTCGCGGAACTCCGTGGAAGGTACTGAGCCCCAGGCATCCGCCATAGTACCTCACCCCAGGCTAAAGGTGCTTGAGATGGACTCCATCTCCGCTCCAGCTAGGCCAAGGGCACCTAGGCCTGGAACACCGGAACGCCAGCACCCAAGCTGAAGGTGCCTGGGTGCGGCCGCGTCCTCCAACTCTGAACCCAAAGTCAGGGCATCCGCCCCTTTTATGACCTCTCCCTTTGCGTCACAGCGGGTTCCCCGCCCCGCTGTACCAGCTCCAGGGGAGGACAAAAAGGCACAGTTTGCGGTGTGAGTTCAGCTTCGGCCCAAGGCAACAGCGCCAACTGGGGACCCCAAGGAACCCCACACCACCAGAGTCCTCACGTAAATTCAAATACCCGCTACACAAGTTATACCACTTAAACTGCCCAGCGATAGCAGAAGGCAAGTTATCTATATAGAACTCGCCGCAAAGTCTGGCCGTTGAGCCAGACCCTGGAACATGGGACACTTTAAAGTAGCAGCTTAACCACAAATCATACCCTGTCAGTCTGACTCAACTGTGTACGTGACATTTAGTAAAAAGAACATTCTATACACTTCTAAAGTAACAAGTCTTAAAGAATAACTCTAAAGGTGAAATAAACCAGAAATAATCTTACAATCCCTCCTTTGATCATGCATACAGAATGTATGTATTGATCACTCACTACACCATTTTTGCTTTAGGGCAATCATTGACATTCCAAGTGGAGGGTCTCTTCTCTTTGCCCTTAAGCTATTTTTTTTTTTTTCCCAAACCACTAATTTAAAAACTAAATACAAAACGAGGATAAAAACCAGTATAATTACGATGGTCATTACAATATCTTTCAACCAGGAAGAAATTCCATTGAGGCCAAAACCTCCTTCTCCAAAAGGGCTCCATGTCTTAGCAATGTCCCTTGCTTCTTGTTGTAATTTATTTACCTCTTTTCTATGTTTGGGAAATTTATATCCTAGTAAAACGATTCCCATCCCTTTTTTAGCTTTTTTTAAAGGGGTCATTTTCACCAAATGTTTTAACCTCTACATCGCAGGTAGGATCTGGATCTACTGTCTGTATTATTTCGCAGTCATCGGCATTTATGCCAGTGTCCGCAATGCCTCTGTAAGAACAGAGCTGCCTCTCTGGGGTGTTTGCGGGGCTTTGGGCAAAGATCTTTAATATCCCTTAATGTCCCGAGGGGGAGTGGGATATGGACTGGGGTGTCTCCCATGTAAATAATGGGGAACTTGAGGGCTTCTATCCCTGAGGTCAAGCCACCCACTGCCTCATCATCCTTATCCTCCTCAGCGTTCCTTCTCCTCTCTTCCTCCCCTCTTTCTGTTGCTGATCTTGTTGCAGTCTGTCCTTCCTGTTCAGTTAACTGTAAAATGTTTAAGGTCTGCTCTTCCCTTTTGCCGTTTCTCTAGCTCCTTTTTTTTTCTTTTTGACTTCTTTCTTTGCCTCATCCACCTGTTTGGCTACCTGAGATACTTGTTCTCTCTGTCCCTTTTTTTAAAAATATTTCTTCTGTTTTCTAATAACTCTCTCTGTTCCTTAATAACACTTAACCTTTTTAAATTCTCTTCATATTTCTCTTTTTGGCGTTGTTTTTACTTTATCCTTTCTTATCCTTTCATTTTCTCTATCTATTTTGTCCTGTCTTTCTTGTTTTAGGAATATTTAGGGGGATATCTTTCCTGGTACTCCATCATAGCCCTTTTCCACTTTTTACAACATTTACTCATATAATTCCGATCCCATTTCCCTTCAGGATAATTTATTTTTATCATGTATCTCACATTTTCTGTATTTCCTTCCAGTCCTCCTCACTACATGGCCCTGCTGGCCCGAAATCAGATATTTGCAAACATTGTGATCTCTGTACTATCAAAGTCCAAAATGGTTAAACAACATTAGGGGCTAAGGTACCCCTTGCAAAATCATATGGGGAGGGTTGGCCGTGCTCACCTTCAAAGCCATCCTTTCCCTGTTTGTTTCCCATCATGCCAAATAGAGTGCCTTATAACCACAAATTTTGACTGATTTGGGAAAAATGGTATACAGTTTTCTGTTTTGATGGCAGAGAGACTGTATTTCCCAAGGAGTTAAACATTCTGCAAACCTCCCGTTCTGGTTATGTAGATTATATCTCAGAACCCAAAATTTTGGGGTCCCTCCTTCCGGAAAATAAGGCCCTTTTGCCAATCTTATTCTTGTATCCCACGGGGACTGTGGCCAATAGTGTGGGTACCCATCCACGAAATATGAACAGGACACCCGTTAAACACTCAGGGCAGTTCTGGGGCATCTATTATGGCAAGTATGGGTCACAAAATTCAATCAACAATCTTAACAGTCTTAATACTTTAACCTACCATTAACATTGTCATTTTATAACTTAACACTTTAACATGCATGAAACAATTGATTAGAGAAACTGTATAATTCCCAATATCAGAAAACGCAATAATGTACATAAATGCATATATCCTTATCAAAAAATTACCCATAAAACAATTGGGATAATTAAAACTTAGAGCTCCATACACCCGTCCTTCTAAACCTGGGAGCAATATTTGCTACCCTAAAATTTTCCTATAAACCTGTCCGGCCAACCTAGTGGGACTTCTTTAACCTAAAATCCACTTTAATTTAAACATGCACGCTTACAATTATTCCCAGGGAGGCCACCCTAGCATCCCTCCAAAGTTCTTAACTTAAGCAACCAGGAGAAAAAAATGTGGTAGTCAATCGAGACAGAATAAGGGACTTTAACTCTGCAGAATGTGCTCCACAAAGCTCCACATACCTGTCAAACGATTGACCCCACTTCTGGTACCACTGTTAAACTCTGCTGTAATCCGCTTCTAACCTCTAAAGCCTAGGCTGGACCTTGTGTATATGGAGGCTCTCTGATCGATCAGGTAATCAAGACTCACACACAACTTATGGTGAATCCCAATTACACTGGTTGAACCTCCCCCTAGTTAAACCCATCAACGAACAGTTCCTTTTTATTATACAAATTGCATATTAACAAGTTACACCACTTAACTTGCCTTCTGCTATCTCTGGGCAGTTTATCTAAATGGAACTCACCGCAAAGTCCAGCCGTTGAGCTAGACCCTGGAACATGGGACACTTTTTTTTAAAGAAGTAGCTTAACCACAAATCCTATCCTGTCATTCTGACTCAACTATGTACGTGACATTTAGTAAAAAGAACATTCTATACACTTCTAAAATAGCAAGTCTTAAAGAATAACTCTATAGGTGAAATAAACCAGAAATAATCTTACAGGGGGAACATTTTATTTATTTTTTAATTAAAAAATAAGACAACAGTAAAGTTAGCCTAATTTTTTTTTTTTATATTGTGAAAGATAATGTTACGCCGAGTAAATTGATGCCCAACATGTCACGCTTCAAAATTGCGTCCGCTCGTGGAATGGCGACAAACTTTTACCCTTTAAAATCTCCATAGGCGACGTTTAAAAAAATTCTACAGGTTGCATGTTTTGAGTTAGGGGAGGTCTATGGCTAGAATTATTGCCCTCGCTCTACCAATCGTGGCGATGCCTCACATGTGTGGTTTGAACACCGCTTTCATATGCGGCCGCTACTCATGTATGCGTTCGCTTCTTCACGCGAGCTTGGCAGGACGGGGCGCATTCCATGGAACACAGTGAGGACAGTTATCATCGAGTGGAGAAAATATGGCACAACAGTGAGTACCAAGAACTGGACGTCCCTCCAAAATTGATGAAAAGACAAGAAAACTGGTCAGGGAGGCGGCCAAGAGGCCTACAGCAACATTAAAGGAGCTGCAGGAATATCTGGCAAGTACTGACTGTGTGGTACATGTGACAACAATCTCCCGTATTCTTCATGTGTCTAGGCCAGTGTTTCTCAACTCCAGTCCTCAAGGCGCCCCAACAGGTCATGTTTTTCAGGATTTCCCTCAGATTAAACAGCTGTAGTAATTACTAAGGCAGTGAAATTGATCAAATCACCTGTGCAAAATAATGGAAAGCCTGAAAACGTGACCTGTTGAGGCGCCTTGAGGACTGGAGTTGAGAAACACTGGTCTAGGCTATGGGGTAGAGTGGCAAGATGGAAGCCTTTTCTTATGAAGAAAAACATCCAAGCCCGGATAAATTTTGCAAAAAACGCATCTGAATTCTCCCAAAAGCATGTGGGGAAAATGTGTTTGTCTGTCTGCTGAAACCAAGGTTGAACTTTTTGGCCATAATTCCAAAAGATATTTGGCACAAAAACACCGCACATCACCAAAAGAACACCATACCCATTGTAAAGCATGGTGGTGGTGGCAGCATCCTCATGCTTTGGGGCTGTTTTCCTTCAGCTGGAACAGGGACCTTGGTTAAGGTAGAGGGAATTGTGAACAGTTCCAGATACCAGTCAATATTGGCACAAAACCTTCATGCTTCTGCTAGAAAGCTGAACATGAAGAGGAACTTCATCTTTCAGCATGACAACGACCCAAAGCATACATCCAAATCAACAGAGGAATAGCTTCACTGGTAGATTAAAGTTTTGGAATAACCCAGACCTGAATCCCATTGAAAATCTGTGGGGGTAATCTGAAGAGGGCTGTGTTTGGAGTGTTTTTTTGCAAAGAAGAGCGGGCAAATATTGCCAAGTCAAGATGTGCCATGCCGATAGACTCGTGCCCAAAAAAGACTGAGTACTGGAATAAAATCTAAAGGGGCTTCAACAAAGTATTAGTGCAAGGCCCCATGTACACCAGATGCTGTTAAACGCGTGTTCAGAGGCAGTTGGGTACTTTTTTCAATTGCCCCTGAACTCATTCAATGTTATCCTATGTGTCCATGTACACAGTCTCGTTTATTGCTGTTTTTTAACTGTTTTTCTGAAGGCAAAAAATGGGTTCAGACGCCAAAGATTTTCAGACGCTAAACGCAGTACCGACGTTTAGCCGTGTTTTAGTTTAAGCATTTTTAAAGGTGACTTGAGATTTTTCATAAAAAATAAAAATTATGGCAAATGATGAATTAACATAAAAAAAAAAAAAATTGCTTGCATTACATTGTGGACAATCCACAACTTGTGGCAGGTGGACAATCCACAACTTGTGGCAAGTGGACACCTGCCACGGAGGAACGTTTCGCCGAATGGTTCACGAAATATCGTTTTCTTGCGAAATTAGTCCCATAGGAATGAATAGCGACATGTTCAAAACTAGAGTGGGAGCTGAAAAATCAGGACATGATTTCTAAACTGCCACCCCTCCCTCATTTTCAAGCCCACCTACACTTATATCAAAACGTTCAGCTATCCCTGCTGCCACTATACATGTCCACGGCTAAGCCATAGTCCTGATAGTTTTCACAATATGACCATTTGTTTGCAACTCACGCCATCCATTGACCTTCATTGAAACTACACTCTAGCCACCTTTAAATTTTGAAGGGCAATATCTAAACTGCGACTTGTGCCTTCAATTTTAATATTTCAGAGACATGCTATGCATAAAAATGAAGGTTTGGGTCTTGTGATTCTCACAATTATAAAGCTCTTTGCTGTAGGATTTAGGCCCCTTTCACACTGAGGCGTTTTTACCGCGTTTTCGCGGTAAAAATAGCGCTGTAATAACGCCTGAAATAATCCTGCCCCAGCATTCTCAATGTGAAATCCCTGAGGGCTTTCACATTGAGCCATTGTGCTGGCTGGGCGTTGAAAAAAATCCTGCAAACAGCTTTTTTAGAGCAACTTTAGGGCGCATAAAATAGCGCTGTAAAAACGCCTATCCCCATTGAAATGAATGGGATTCGCGGTAAAAACGTGGTAAAAACGCATAGGCGTTACGTTAAAAAATAGCGCTAACGCCTATGCGTTTTTACCGCGTTCGCGCTAATTTTAGCACGAACGCAGTAAAATCTCGGTAAAAACGCATAGGCGTTAGCGCTATTTTTACCGCGATCGCGGTAAAAAAAGTAATTATTTTTTAGCGTTTTTTCAACGCCTCAGTGTGAAAGGGGCCTTATAGTTTTTAACCACTTCTCTACTGTGCACGAAAACACCCTTCCTGCCCAAGCCATTTTTCAGCTTTCAGCGCTGTCACACTTTGAATGACAATTGCGCGGTCGTGCGACGTGGCTCCCAAACGAAATTTGTGTCCTTTTTTTCCCACAAATAGAGCTTTCTTTTGGTGGTATTTGATCACCTCTGCGGTTTTTATTTTTTGCGCTATAAACAAAAGAAGAGCGTCCAGTTTGGGAAAAAAAACACATTTTTTTTTGCTATAATAAATACCCATTTATTTTTTTTATTTTTTTTAAATAAAATTTTCCTCAGTTTAGGCCGATACGTATTCTTCTACATATTTTTGGTAAAAAAAAAAAAATCGCAATAAGCGCGTATTGATTGGTTTGCGCAAAAGTTATAGCGTCTACAAAATAGGGGATAGATTTATAGCATTTTAATTTTTTTATTAGTAATGGCGGCGATCTGCGATTTTTTTTTTTTTTTTTTTTTTTTTTTTTTTTTTTTTTTTTTTTTTTTTTTTTGCGGCGGACACTTTTGACACATTTTTGGGACCATTCACATTTATACAGCGATCCCTGCTATAAAAATGCATTGTTTACTGTATAAATGTGATTGGCAGGGAAGGGGTTAACCACTAGGGGGCGGGAAGGGGTTAAATATGTTCCCTCAAAGTGTTCTTACTGTGGGGGGAGGGGACTGACTGGGGGAGGTGACCGATGGTTGTCCCTATGTACAAGGGACACACCATCGGTCCCCTCTCCCTCACAGGACGTGGATCTCTGTGTTTACACACAGAGATCCACTTTCTTGCTCGTTTCCCGGGCAATCGTGGGTGCCCGGCGGCAATCGCGGCCGCCGGGCACGCGCACCGGGGCCTTGTGAACGCGGCGGGCGCGCGCCTCCTAGCTCGTTTTAAAGGGAGGACGTCATATGACGTCCTCCCAGAACGAGAGTATCCTCCGCCCGCCGTCAATTGACAGTGGGCGGGGGACAAGTGGTTAAAATACGACAGTTTGAATGACTAATCGGGAGAGGCAAAATACTCTGACCTGTGCTTAGAGCCCGCATAAACAGGGCATGAGCGTTGCCAGGAAACAGTGGTTGTAAACACTGATTATCATCAAATGCATGTGGTCATACCTTCATCCGCTAGGCTTGATAATGTTTTTATAAATGTATTTTAATGTAACTGTGTAGCACTTTGGGCAACAACGTTGCAATTAAATGTGCTATATAAATGTAGCGGGTGTTTCTTTAAATAGCCTTAGAGACTACATTACCCAGTATGCAATGGGATACCCACAGTTCCTTTTGGGCCCGGCGCAAGGTCTGCTGGGGTTTGACTATATGAGGGGCGGAGCAGGACGGGGGTCTCTTTGGACATCGCCCGCCTAGCAAGTTGAACTCTGTGCTGTGTCTGCTGTTCCGGACTAGGCCCGAGAGCCGGCCCCTGTGGATCCAAAGAGCCTTCTACCCTTCACGGAAGAATCCCTGAGACGTCTCAAGTATCTACCTTCCAAGACTCGTCGGAAGAATTGGAGACCCCGGGCATCGTGAGACCCCGGGTGTTGCTCGAAGATTTCTTAAGTTACTCTTTAGGCCCAGTGTCTTTTGCTTCGGGCCCATCATTTAATCAAGTTGAGCTGCTCACCAGAGGGACAGTGTGCCGTGTAGCCTTAGTTAAATCCTTTGTCGCACAATCAGCCTGCAAATTGTTTCACACCCTGTGGATTACAAATAACCTACAAAGTGCACCACCATTGCTAGTGAAGATCCTTCTTTACAGAAACATTGTGAACTAAGTATTCAGGCCTGACTGAATAGAGTAGACATTTCTGGGCGCCATCTTGCCCACGAGGGGGAAGTTTGTAAGCGGAGTTTAATTGATGTGCGTAGGATTGAGGGGATAGTATACCTGTTATATGCTGACTAGATCTTATTGAAGGGCTCTGCATTGATAAGATTTGGATAAGACAGTAATACATCTATTTCATTCAGTAACCTCATTAGTGATTAAGCAGACACGTTGTGTGGTGTGATTACTGTGTATGTTATCTGCGGTATTGTGAGACCCATAGCCTATGGGTCTCACAATCCTTTAGTCTTACTAGCTGTGCCAAGGGAGGGTAGAGCCAGTTACTGGGGGTTGGCAGCGGAGTGTTACAGGCCCGAAAATAATACCAGCAGCCCTCTTAACTGGGGGTATTGCTACATAAATAAATGTTGAAATGCACTTCTCACTCTATATCAAGCTTGTCAATGTTATATATTTTTTTTTTATTTTTTTTTTGATCAATCAATTGGTTAGTGTAATGTTTACTATCTTTGCTCACTCCACACAGTTACTCTGCCCACTCCATAAAGTTACTCTGCCCAGTCCCACCTTTCCAGTTACTCCAGCCACTCCAACCACGCAACAGTTGCTCAAGCCACTCCACCCAGTTACTCCGCCCACTCCAGTTGTAGACTACCGGTGAAGAACACAATTTGCCCAGAAATTGTAGCTTCTCTAGTTATTTGTTGTTTGCGATCTGGTGGTATGCTTGTCAAATTGAAATGTAGTGCATTGAGCAGAGAATATCGGGGGATGGAGGGGGGGGGGGGGGTCTATTGGATCTCACATGAGCTAAATGTATTTTTTTTTTCTTCCTCTTCTCCCTTGGCAGCTAGAGGGTAAATCCTTTTATTCACTGTAAAATATTGACAGAGGTCATGTGACTTGTACACCCGGCAATAGGGTGTTAAGAGCTGCAAGGCTACTGCTTTGTAATATATACAGTATCTCAAGTGAGTACACCCCTCACATTTTTTATAAAAATAATTCTATCTTTTCATGTGACAACACTGAAGAAATGACACTTTGCTACAATGTAAAGTAGTGAGTGTACAGCTTGTATAACAGTGTAAATTTGCTGCCCCCTCAAAATAACTCAACACACTAATGTCTAAACCGCAACAAAAGTGAGTACACCCCGAAGTGAAAATGTCCAAATATGGCCCAATTGGCCATTTTCCTTTCCCGGTGTCATGTGACTGGTTAGTGTTGCAAGGTTTCAGGTGTGAATGGGAGCAGGTGTGTTAAATTTGGTGTTATCGCTCTCACTCTCTCATACTGGTCCCTGGAAGTTCAACATGGCACCTCATGGCAAAGAATTCTGAGGATCTGAAAAAAAATTGTTGCTTTACATAAAGATGGTCTAGGCTATAAGAAGATTGCCAAGACCCTGAAACTGAGCTGCAGCACGATGGCCAAGACCATACAGCGATTTAACAGTATAAGTTCCACTCAGAACAGGCCTCGCCGTGGTCCACCAAAGCAGGTAATTGCACGTGCTCGGCATCATTTCCAGAGGTTGTTTTTTGGGAAATAGACGTATGAGTGCTGCCAGCATTGCGGCAGAGGTTGAAGGGGTGGGGGGGGGGGGTCAGCCTATCAGTGCTCAGACCATATGCCGCACACTGCATCAAATTGGTCTGCATGGCTGTCATCCCAGAAGGAAGCCTCTTCTAAAGATGCACAAAGCCCGCAAACCGTTTGCTGAAGGCAAGCAGACTAAGGACATGGATTACTGGAACCATGTCCTGTGGTCTGAGACCAAGATACCTATTTGGTTCAGATGGTGACAGGCGTGTGTGGCGGCAACCAGGTGAGGAGTACAAAGACAAGTGTGTCTTGCCTACAGTCAAGCATGGTGGTGGGAGTGTCATAGTCTGGGGCTGCATGAATGCTGCCGGTGATCTGCCAAGCTTGTTCCGCCTATCTGTATGGTTCCAAGCTTGACTGCGCAGGCGCAATCCGAGGCGACGGAAATCTCCGAGCTTAAACAGCTGTTCGGCAGCGCCTGCGCAGTCAAGGGGGGGAAGCATATCGATAGGACGCGCTCGCTCCCGATGCTTCATTACACACGCCGCTTTCCTCTTCATACAGCAAGGGGCGCTCAGATGTCATATTCTGCAGTGCGATTTGTTTGTTTATCCACGACGCTCTATCCAGCAAGGGGCTGGATAGAGTGTCGTATAAACAAACAAATCGCACTGCAGAATATGACATCTGAGCCGCCCCTTGCTGTATGAAGAGGAAAGCGGCGTGTGTAATGAAGCATGGGGGGCGAGCGCGTCCACAGTTGCCGAGCCTATGGTTCCTCCTATCGCTCTGGTTCCCTGTTTACTGCGCAGGCGCAAGCCAAGCCGACGGAAATCTCCGAGCTTCAACAGCTGTTCGGCTGCGCCTGCGCAGTTGAGCTTGGAACCATACAGATAGGGGAACCAGAACGACAAGTCACCGGCACTGTGGAGCTACAGTTCATTGAGGGAACCATGAATGCCAACATGTACTGTGACATACTGATGCAGAGCATGATCCCCCTCCCTTCAGAGACTGGGCCGCAGGGCAGTATTCCAACATAACGACCCCAATCGCACCTCCATGACCACCACTGCCTTGCTAAAGAAGCTGAGGGTAAAGGTGATGGACTGGCCAAGCATGTCTCCAGACCTAAACCCTATTGAGCATCTGTGGGGCTCCTCAAACGGAAGGTGGAGGAGCGCAAGGTCTCTACCATCCACCAGCTCTGTGATGTTGTCATGGAGGAGTGGAAGAGGACAACCTGTGAAGCTCTGGTGATCTCCATGCCCAAGAGGGTTAAGGCAGTGCTGGAAAATAATGGTGGCCACACAAAATATTGTCACTTTGGGCTCAATTTGGACATTTTCACTTGTGTGGGGTGTACTCACTTTTGTTGCCAGCGGTTTAGACATTAATGGCTGTGTGAGTTATATTGGACAGCAAATTTTACACTGTTATACAAGCTGTACACTCCAGGGCGGCTGGTGCTCAAAATTTTTTGGGGGGGTGCAAACAAACTGAGAAACTCCAATTGCCGCCACTGTGCCCAAATGCAGCCAGTTTGCCCCCAGCCCTGCACTTGCCTTCCGTGGGTCAGCGCCGTCCTTCTGTCCTCGATGTCGCTTCAGCCAATCAGGTTACCGGTAAACCTGTGGCTGAAACGCCTGTCAGTGTTAACCAGGGAACGCACCCCCCCCCCGTGCGTCCTCTGGTTAGCTATTTGGAAGCTGCTGGCTCTGATGGGCACTTCCAAACACCAATTAGCCGCTGTTATTCAGATGGCCAGTGCTCAACAGGGGGCCGGCCATCTGAATAGTGGGCGGCAGCAATACATAGGTTCATCCAATGCATGAACATATGTATTGTTGTGGTGAGTGACGGGCGCAGGAGCGAGAGGGGGCGGCGCTCCTGCGCCGACTATGGACGCACCGCCACTGGTACACTCGCTACTTTACATTGTAGCAAAGTGTCATTTCTTCAATGTTGTCACATGAAAAGATACAATAAAATATTTACAAATATATGTGAGGGGTGTACTAACTTTTGTGAGATATTGTATGTTTTGGGTGTTATAAGTAATTTTTCTAGCAAAAAATACTGATTTAAACATGTAAACAGGGTGTCAGAAAAGGCCGGGTTTTTAAAAAAAATTAAAAATAAATTGCAGGTGGAATCTCGCTTTAAAGTCAGCAGCTACAAACCCTGTAGCTGACTTTTAATAAGGACACTTACCTGTCCTACTCGCCCGCGATGTCGGCCCCCCGTGGCCGATCCCTCGATCCTGGCAGCTCCCGGCGCCGCCATCCTCACTAAGGGAAACGGGCAGTGAAGTTGTGCGGCTTCACTGCCCGTTTCCTACTGCGCATGTGCGAGTCTGGCAGTGTTAGGCCGGTTTCACACTGGGGCGGTGGCGGTATAGCGCCGCTATTTTTAGCGGCGCTATACCGTCGCGATTGCAGAGTTATTCGGCCGCTAGCGGTGCGGTTTTAACCCCTGCTAGCAGCCGAAAAAAGGGTTAATACCACCCGCAAACCGCGGCTACAGCCGCGGTTTGCGGGCGGTATTACCGCGGTATCCCCTTCATTTCAGTGGGAAGGAGCGGTAAACACACCGCTCCTCTCACCGCTCCAAAGATGCGGCTAGCAGGACTTTTTTTTAAGTCCTGTTGGCGCACCGCTCGGGGCTTTCACATTGGAGAGACAGGAGCCGCTGTTTAGGCTTGGTTTGCAGGCGCTATTTTTAGCAAAATAGCGCCTGCAAACTGCCCCAGTGTGAAAGGGGCCTTAGTGTATGAATGGACGGCTGCTCTCTGGGATACACACAGGTCCCAGAAGGCCACGCGCCCCATTCACCAGAAGACACCGCGAGTAGGACGGAGGAAGAAGATCTGCTGAGGATAAGGAAGAGGCAGATTAGGAACATCCGCATAGCAACCGCCTTTACTGGTGAGTACATTTTTTTTTTTTTTTTTTTTTTTTTTTTTTTTTTTTTTTTTTTTTTTTTGGGGTGGAACTCCGCTTTAAGTGGTTAATTGCAATTGCTTTTTATTTTTTTTTCCACCAGCAAAGAGAGGCCTGGGCTGGGTATGCTGAGTATGACTAAGCCGACCTCTGGGACCTTGGAGAGGAAGATTAGCTTCTTTGGAAAGAGGTAAAATGACTGAAATTAAACAGTACCTTCACTATGTAACTTTTCCTCCCTGAATTACTCCTGCCCCTCTCCTGCTTCTGTTCTTACCTGGGCAGTACTGGCCTGCTCCTGCAGCTTCCTGGGATATCCCCATCACATATCTCAGGATGCTGCGTGAAGACAAAGGGCAGACCTGACAGCATGTCACGGGCAGGAGGGGGCAAGAACTTGGTAAAGACGGCCGGCTCCCAATGTCATAGGAAGGAAAAATGGCAGCCGGTATGTGGCTGCAGGAGAAGGCTGGATTGTGCTTTCTGCTAAGAACTCCCAATAACCGGTAAGATGGGGAATAACGGGGGGGGGGGGGGGGGGGGGGTCTGGGGAGTTCCTCTTTAAATGGCACCTTTCATAATGTGTATATCTGAGAAAAATGTAAACTGAAGTGTCACTTTTTATAAAAGAAAAATTGATGGACAGACAGTTTTAATGCAGAAGAGACATGCCTAGTCTTCTGTGCACCAACCTTCCCTGCCTGTCTTCTCTGTGCAAAACCATTACACAGGACAGGTAGGTAGAACATGTTTGTTATTTTTAAGACTTTAGCATCACTTTAAAGGGGTTGTAAACCCTCGTGTTTTTAAAGGTTCGTTTTTTTAATATTCTAAATGGGTTCCTTTTTAAGCTAGTGCATTGTTGGTTCACTTGCCTTTTTTTTTTTTTTTTTTCCTTCGATTTCCCTTCTAAATGTGTGGGGTTTTTTTTTTTTTTTTTTTTTTTTTTTTCTTTGTCAATTTCTCACTTCCTGTTACTCCTCAGTAAGCTTGCGCATCCCCCCCCCCCCATCATCCGAGCCGTTCTGGCTGGGGGTTAGTCAGCGTGCTCGCCCCCTTCCTTGGGACTACATCTCTGCGGGGAGATGCTGTGTTGGATTTAGTCCCAAGGGAGGGGGCGAGCACGCTGACTAACCCCCAGCCAGAACGGCTCGGATGATGGGGGGGCAAGCTTACTGAGGAGGAACAGAAAGTGAGAAATTCGGACAAAGAAAAACCTTTAGAAGGGAAATGGAAGGAAAAGGTAAGTGAACCAACAATGCACTAGCTTAAAGGAACCCATTTAGAAAATAAAAAAAACGAACCTTTACAACCCCTTTTTTAATGCATCCTATGCAGGTAAAAAAATGTATGGCAGTCATACTTACCTGAGCCCTGTATTTCCCTCGGCGGAGACGCTCTTGATTGTATAGACCAGGGTTTCTCAACTCCAGTCCCCGAGGCGCCCCCGACAGGTCATGTTTTCAGAATTTCCATTATTTTGCGCAGGTGATTTGATCAGTTTCACTGCCTTAGTAATTACCACAACCTTTTCATCTGAGGGAAATCCTGAAAACATGACCTGTTGGGGCGCCTTGAGGACCGGAGTTGAGAAACACTGGTATAGATTGATAGCAGCGGGAGCCAATGGCTGTGCTGCCATCAATCAAATCCAATGATGCGGGGAGGCGGGCCGAGTCCGGCATTCGTATCTATGGACGCCAAATGCTGGACTCAGGAGTACGCCCACAAGGTACCTCCCCCGGGAGAGTGCTTCTCCTACGGCAGGGATATGTATTTAGCGGACCTCCAGCTGTTGCAAAACTACAAGTCCCATCATGCCTCTGGGTGTCATGTTTGTGGCTGTCAGTCTTGCTATGCCTCATGGGACTTGTAGTTCTGGAACAGCTGGAGGTCCGCTAATTGAATATCCCTGTCCTAGGGGTTTATTTGATACGGGGAGGAGCCGCAAGAGCTGCTGTGGGACCCCAGAAGAGGACAATCGGGGCCACTCTGTGCAAAACAAACGGCACAGTGGAGGCAAGCATGTCATGTCCATTTTAAATAATAAAAAAAAAAACCTAAGGTTTACAATCACCTTTTAAGCTTAAGAAAAGCGGAGGGGGGGGGGGGGGGAGGATGCACTGAAACGCATAAAAAAAAAAAAAAAAAAAATGCGCATTCAGAAAAAACATCCAGACTGCATTTCTATGTTGTGTACTGGCCTGAAGTACATCTCTGCAAAAGACGCACATTTTATCCCTTTTGAAAACTCGGCGTACAGAACAGAAAAACACCTGTTGGTCCTGCCAAAAATCCAATGAGCTCCTAACATCCTGTAGTGAGCTGACATCAGTGTGAAATCCCAAGCAGGGTTATCCCCTCCCCTTTGCCCCTCTCCCTACATTGGTGTCTTCTCCACCTGACATGGGGTGAGCTGCTGATCTCTCATTTATTCACCACTTGCCGCCCGCCCTATAGCAGATTGACGTCGGCAAAGTGGTTTTAAAATCCTGACTGGACGTCATATGACATCCTCAGGATTTTAAACCGCTGCGCGCCCCCGGGGGCGCGCATCGCGGCGATCGTTGTTGCAGGGTGTCAGTCTGACACCCCGCAACACCGATCTAGGTAAAGAGTCTCCGACGGAGACTCTTTACCACGTGATCAGCCGTGTCCAATCGCGGCTGATCACGATGTAAACAGGAAAAGCCGGTAATCGGCTTTTCCTCACTCGCGTCTGTCAGACGAGAGTAGAGGAGAGCCGATCGGCTGCTCCTCTGACAGGGGGGGTTTGTGCTGATCAATTATCAGCACAGCCCCCCCCCCCGAGGATGCCCACACTGGACCACCAGGGATGCCACTGGACCACCAGGGATGTTCATTACAAGGTATGCCTCCCTAGACCACCAGGGATTGAAATCAGTGCCCCCTAATGGATGCCAATTAGTGCCCCTAATGGATGCCAATTAGTGCCCACAATGGGCATCACTGATTGGCAGGCATTATTGTTTGGCACTGATTGGCAGCCATTAACACATTACAGTGCCGCCTATCGGTGCCCATCCATGCCGCCTATCGCTGCCTGTCAGTGCAGCCCCATCAGTGAAGGAGAAAACGTACTAATTTACAACGTTTTGTAACAAACAAAAAAATGTTGTGTTTTTTTTCTAAATTTTCTGTCTTTTTTTTACATTTTTTAGCAGAAAATAAAAATCGCAGAGGTGATCAAATACCACCAAAAGAAATCTCTATGTGTGGGAACAAAATGATAAAAATGTAGTTTGGGTACAGTGTAGCACAACCGCGCAATTGTCATTCAAAGTGCAACAGCGCAGAAAGCTGAAAATTGGTCTGGGCAGGAAGCTGTATAAGTGCCCTGTATGGAAGTGGTTAACCACTTCAGCTCCTGAAGGAATCCAAGCCACCCCTCGCATTTCCTTCATGACCAGGTTGTTTTTTGCTATTCAGCACTGCGCTACTTTAACTGGTAATTGTGCGGTCATGCAACACCCAAATAAAATTTATACTTTTTTTTTTTTTTTTTTACACAAATAGAGCTTTCTTTTGGTGGTATTTGATTACCTCTGGGTCTTTATTTTATATTATATTTAAAGACTGAAAATGTTAAAAATAAAAAAATAAAATAAAAAATCCATCAATTGAAGGCCAAAATTCTACTACATATCTTTAGTTCTAAAAAATGTAAAAAATAAACACTCCCAAAAAGGTGATTGGACACAGCCGATCAGCAGGTCCCGGCCTTGAATCATTTGTCGGGACTTGCTGAAAAAAAAATCGCTGTACATTGCGAGTGGGTGGTCCTTAACCACTACATTACCGAGCCTATTTCTGAGATTTGGTGTTTACAAGTTAAAAAGCCCTTTCCTGCGCCAATAAAAGTGATCTCGCGGCCAATCCGCCGCAGAGACCACTTTTATCTGAAAGAGAACCGCTGGCTCTTGAGGATACCGGGGTTATGGTAGCCAGCTGCTACCATAACAACGGTATTCCTCTTCAAAGACAGGACGTTTATAGTCGTTCTGCGGTAGGGAAGTGGTTACAGGGATTTTTATAGAGCCCACAATGTATACAGCACTTTACATATTGTACATACAAACCAGTGACTGCCCTCTGGAGCTTATGATGTAATGTCCCTATCTCACATACTAGGGCAGATTTAGACAGGAGGCAATTGACCTCCCAGTATGTCTTTGGAGTGTGGAAGAACATGCAAACTCCATGCAGGTAGTGTTCTGGTTGGGATTTGAACCATGGACCCCAGTGCTGCCTTCCAGGTGTACTAAGCCACCGTTCTACCCACTGCAAGCAGCTTCCTGTCGCTGTTATATGGAATAGCACCAACATGTAAAGAGGGGCGGGTGGGGGATTCGGGCAGGAACCAATGTTTGTGACAGTTTTGATCTGATCACATTTTATTTCTCCAGGGCCAGCGGAAACAGGAGCAGCCAGTATGGGGCTTTGGGAGGCTCAGAGAAGATAAAGGACCCCAGACCCCTCCATGACAAATCTTTCATCCAGCAGTGCATCCGGCAGCTGTGTGAGGTACGCCTTGTCTTTGTATTGATGTTAAAGTGGAGCTCCACCCAAAAGGAAGCTTTGCTTGCACCCTCCCCATTGTCACTGCCACAATTGGCACTTTTTTTTGGGGGGAAGGGGGTACCTCGTTGTGACAGGTTCCCACTCCCGGCTAAGGATAGGTGATTGATCATGAATTTCCGGCTGCTCCTCCTTTACCGCTGCCTTCTGGGACCATTCGGAAAGTGCAGTGCGTCTTGCGCAGTAGGAAACCATACGTAAAACCTTAAGGCTTCACTGCCGGTTTCCCTTACTTGCAATGCCTGCACCCATGGGCGTCCGCTGAACTTTTTTCAGGGGGGGCATCATTTTAAGGTCATCCATGCTCGGTCCCTTTTTGACAATGTCATGAAGGGGAGGGGCTTAGTCATCATGACATAAAGCGCAGGCATACAAAGGTTTGAGACACCTGATGCAAAAGCTTAAAGGGGTTGTAAAGGTTCGTTTTTTTATTTTCTAAATAGGTTCCTTTAAGCTCGTGCATTGTTGGTTCACTTACCTTTTTCCTTTTGATTTACCTTCTAAATGATTTTTTTTCTTTGTCTGAATTTCTCACTTCCTGTTTCTCCTCAGTAAACTTCACAGCATCATCCGAGTGGTGTGGAGTCATCCAGAACAGCTTGCTGAACAGCTTACTGAGGAGGAGCAGGAAGTGAGAAATTCAAAAAAAGAAAACAAAGAAAAAAAAATTTTTAGAAGTGTAGCGGGGGTCTAAATTTAGGGGGGGATACACCTGGGTGGTAGTATGACCCAGGTGTGTGTAAATCATAGAGGATTTAGACCACTTTCAGTCGTGGAGGACTTTGTACTATTCTCCTTGGCCTGGGGTGGCGGTGTTCCCACAGGTCGAGGTAGAATCACTGCCGCAGTGCTGTCCTTTTTGTCCCATTCCGGCGGTGGTACAGCGGGGGCGGAGAACCTGCTGTGGCGTCACGGGAGGAGATAAGGGGGAGAGACGCCCTCGCCACGGGGTCGTCTTCTCGAGCACGCGCCCAGGCACCTTAGGCCTGGGTGCGGGCGATCCGGAGTTCCAGCCCAGGCGCCAATGATTTTGATCATACGTTATCGTATTTCCTCGGGCAACCTCTATTGGCATACTTTTTTTTTTTTTTTTTTTTTTATACAAGGGTAAGTTGATATTAACCAGATTTTTTTTCAAAAGTTAAGAGTCGGAGGAGAAGCTTTCTTTCATGGCAAAGTAATGGCCTTGCGGGCAAAAAAGAGGAGACCAATCGTTTTTCCTTTCTGCCACCGTGGGAACCAATTCTTCCACCAACCCTCATAAACGGATGCTTATGGAGGGTACCAGTGAGGTCTTGGTGATCTCATTGACAGTGGAGACTATCTGCCCCCAATAGCAAGCGATGACGGGACAATTCCAGAAGATGTGAATGAAATCACCAGGAGAGTGGACACAGCGCCAGCACTCTGGGGTGGCGGGGGGGACAGAAACATTAATTTTGTGAAGTCTATACGGGGTATAGTAGGCTCTATGCACCATTTTAAATGGTATGAGTCTGTCTTGTAAGGAAACCAGGTATTGAAAGGGGAAAATCCCAAATATCCTCCCAGTCCTCATCGTGTTATTCCAGGATATCCCGCAAACCACCGCTGCCGGAGGGCAGAGAGTTTAGGGAGGGAGGCCAAAAGCTAATGGTCATACAACAGAGGTTAGTTTGTCAGCGAACTCAAACCGGAGCAAATGCTCCAAGTCCGACTGCACCAGTCTTAAGGCCCATACACACGATCAAACTTTTCGTCAACGATCCGACGGACGTGTTTTATTGGACAATCCGACCGTCTGTAGGCTCCATCGGACCATTGTTTTCGGTTTTTCAACGGACAAATGTTGGCTGTGCATGCTCTCAAATTTTTCGACAACAAAGGTCCGATGGAGCATCATCTGATCGGCTGTACACAAGTCCATCGGACTACAGTCCAAGGTACAAACACGCATGCTCTGAACCAATGCTTAAGATCAGAACAATAGCAGAAGTTTCCCAAAGGGTGATGGTAAAGAGCTGAAAAACCACAAGATTTGGCGAATGTTGGCTAAAAATGTTCTGCCGTGTGTATGCATACCAAGTTTATGGCCAACGCCCCTTCGGAAAAAAATCCACGGAAAAGTCAGATGGAAGTCCGATCGTGTGTACGAGGCTTTAGAGAACTGTGGGAATTACCTGTCGAAGACATGAGACAACTGGAGATATCTGAAAAAATAAGAGAAGAGGCAGCAACATTGTAGTCAGTGGACATCATGGCTCAGGATCTTAGAGATCTGTTATCCACTAGACATGTGCAATTCGTTTCGTGAAAAACGAATTGGAAACTAATTTAGAGAAATTCGTTAATTCCGGCTTTTCGAAAATCTAAAATTTGAAAATGGGAAATTTTGGAAAGTTGAATTTCCGAATCTTTCGAATTTCCAAAAATCGGAAATTCGTTGTTTTTGCTTTTTTCGGAAATTCAAAAAATTTGTTTTCGGAATTTCGAATTCCGAATTTCCGAAAAGAGCGAAACTAATTTTTTGGCAGTGCACATGTCTATTATTCACAACATGAGATATAAGCGTTCTCTTATATTTGGCTCAGGATTGAGGGCCTGGCAAGGTGTAAAAATGAGATTGACCAAAGTGGGGTATTCGGTGTATGGTCATACGTGCATAATCTTCACAAGTCAGACCCATTTTCCAGGCCTGCAGAGTGGTGACCATTTAAGGGGTTAGGGAATGGGGGGGGGGGGGGGAGGACCTCCCAGAAGAGTAAATGTTGGGGGCCCCTAGAGATTGTAGTACTGCCGCCTCCAAAACCGTTGAGGTGTTTGACAGATCTGGACATGACCACCATCTGGCCATCTACAATTGCGAAGCCAGAAAATATTTTTAACAGTCTGGGTTGGCTAAACCACCTCTGGAAGTGGGTCTCAATGTGGCCAGTTTATACCAGGGGGGCGATAACCCCCCCGCGCAAAAAGTTGATTTAATTGCAAAAGATTTTGGAATCCACAGAGTGGTGGAAGAGATCAATTTGGGAGAATCTTAATTTTTATCAAATTAGTGTGTACGAGGCTTTAGGCCACATTATCGGATTTTCTGCGTACAAAGCTTAGGACTTTTGTCCGAAGGGTGTTGGCCGTGAACTTGTATTGCATGCAAACGGCAAAGAATTGTTGGCTAACAAACTACGTGGTTTTTCAGCCCTTTTGGGCAACTTCTGCAAATGTTGTGTTATGGTGAGCATTGCTTCTGAGCATGCGTGTTTGTACTTTGGATTTTTTCCCGACGGACTTGTGTACACACAATTGGATAATCCGACATCACACATTTTGTTGTTGGAGCTTACAAGTGGTCAGATTTTCCGACAACAGCCTGTCATCACACAATTCCCGTCGGATAATCCGATCGCGTGTACGGGCCTTAAAGCGGAGGTCCACCCAGATTTAATTTTTTTTTTTTTTTTAAAGTCAGCAGCTACTAAGGACACTTACCTGTCCTACTCGCCCGTGATCTCGGTCCCCGACGACGATGGATCGCTGCTGGCAGGTCCCGGCTCCTCCATCCTGACTAAGGGAAACAGGCCTTACGGCTTCACTGCTTGTTTCCTACTGCGCATGCTTTACTTGCGCGGTGCTCTTGTGAATGGGCGGCTTGTCTCCTGGGATGCACACAGTTCCCAGAAGGCAGCGCGCCCCATTCACAAGAAGAGGAAACGGAAGTTCTCAATCCGAGGACAAGGAAGAGGCACATAAGAGGCAGATTAGGGGACTTCCGCATAGCAACGGCATTTCGGGTGAGTATTCCAAAAAAAAATTTAATTAATTTTAGTGTACATTTTTTTTTTCAGGGTGGACCTCCGCTTTAAGAGTGACAAGGGCAAGTTCTTGTGGATGTAGAAGGTTTGTGATGAACATAATCGGCAGCTTTGCCAGAAACGATCACCCCAAATATCTGAATTCCTCACCCCGAGCAAATTAACCTTTTTTTTTAATGAGATAAAACGATCCCCAGCTTCTTGTCGGTTTCACTCGGAGTCCTCTCTGCTTCTCCCCGCAGTTTCTGAATGAGAACGGCTACTCCCAGATCCTTGCTGTGAAATCACTACAGTGTCCTTCAACAAAAGATTTTCTGAAGATCTTCGCCTTCATCTACGGCTTCATCTGCCCAAACTATGAACTCCCGGGCACCAAGTTTGAGGAGGAGATCCCCTGCATATTCAAAGACCTGGGGTGAGTGCGTCTCCTCTGACAGGGAAAAGCCTTGAGTCCCGAGCGCCGCCCACTGTCCTAAAGTAAAGAATAATTGGCTTAATTTTGGGATATGCGATGGAATGAGATGTGGGAATACCTTCTGTTCTTTGAAGGACCTTTTTGATTGCTTTGGTCCCTTCTCACCAGTATGCCAGTATGGTCACACTGTCTTGAGTCCCAAGCCCTACTCCAAAGAAGCCATAGTTTCCATACACTGCACTAAAGATGGGGGAGGGGGGGGGGGGTGCTGTATGCGGTCCAAAAGTGGTTTTACCGTATAAGCCGAGGTGTTTTTTTTTTTTTTTTTTTTTTTTTTCAGCACTTTTTTTGTGTGCTGAAAATGCCCCCCCTCGGCTTATACTCGAGTCAACTTTTTGCGCTTGATCTCCCGGACTTTGGGGACCCGGTACCGGCTGGCCGTAGACCCCAAACTTGGCACACATGTAGCCCCACTCTTCCTCTACAAGTGTGCAAAGTTTGTTGTCCGAGTGACCTATGGCCAGGGAGCATTGATTTTTCAAACCCGGGCACCCCTTCCATAGACTCCTATGTTAAACTGTAATTTCTACGGTGAATTTGGGGACCCGGTTCCGGCCGGTCCTAGGTCCCTTGGACCCAAAACTTGGCACACATGTAGCCCCATTTCTTCTCTGTGTGTAAAGTTTTTTTTTTTTGTCTGGAGGACCTACGGCCAGGGAGCACCGATTTTTCAAAGCCGGGAACCCCTTCCATAGACTCCCATGTTAAACGTCAGTCTAGTCATGGACACAGTGAGGCATGCAGATGGACACCCTAGGCTTATACTCGAGTCAATACGTTTTCCCAGTTTTTTTTTTGTGGTAAAATTAGGTGCCTCGGCTTATATTCGGGTCGGCTTATACTCGAGTATATACGGTATATTTGCAATATACAGCCCCAGTTCTGGATGTGCATCTGGCTTTTGGGTCATAAAGTAATGATTTCCATGGCTCCTCCCACTGTTCTAAAGTGAGGAATAATCTTTTATGAGGAGATGCAATGGGATGAAACCTGTGAATTTTTGTTTTTAGAAGGCGTTGCGGTTCTGTGCTGAAATGTTAATACCACAATCTACCACTAGGAGGCAGTAATTGATAGGCATGCCAGGATCTGTTCTATAGAGTGGTGCAGCTTTCTGATCATTGCAGACCGTGCTTGGTGCTTTTAGAATGGTACCTGGTCAGCTGAGGGTCGGATCTGAAAAGAAAGCCTATGGTGTATGTGCCCCTGGAGTGGCAGTCCAGGGGGTGCCGTAAAATCACTGAGTGAGGGTCACTTTGATTTATGTCCCCACGGTCACTGCACCATACCACATGCTTTTTTTCTCGCCTGCCTCCTGGGCTAGGCCTTTTGGCTGGGACCGGAGGATTTTTTTTTATTCCTGGCCATTGTATTGCACAATGGCCACTTTTCACTCTCATCTCCACTTCCTTCTCCCCCACTTTATTTTTATTTTATTCCTTTTGTCACTTTTTTTGTATTTTTTTATTTTTCTGCACGTGTGACTGGTAGGGTGTAGGTCCTCGGGCCTGCCCTGAAAGTCTTGGGAGGGGGTGGACATGGCCTTCTGGCTTAGTTCGCCCTCTAATGGGGTCTCCCTTTCAGGGGAGCTCCACCTAGTTCTTGGGTGGATCTGTTTCGGCAGACCCTCCAGAGCACCAGGTCCATCTGGCCTCGACCAGTCTGACCAAGTGTAAAGTACCCCAGTCCCCGTCTGGAGCCTAACTACCCGGAGGATCAGGGCAAGTACCTCTGATTTTAGAGGACTTGTGTACACCCGTCTGCACGTTTGTGTCACCTCCTTTTATGGGTGCGCACTTCTTTCCTTCTTTCTTTCTTCCTTCTTTCTTCCTTCTTTCTTCTTCTTCTTCTTCTTCTTCTTCTTTTGGCACCAGGTGAAGTTTTTGAGTGCGTTTCACACGCCATGGGCTTTCAAATAAAAAAAAAAAAAAAAAAAAGAGTGGTACCAGGTGAGGGATGGCAGTGGAGAGATTCAAGACTACTGATAGCAATACAAATGGACCCCCTGCTGTATAATATCTTCCATTGTATTGTTGAAGTTTTGACTTTGTTGAATATTTATTATAATACAGGATTTATATTGTGTCCACAGTTTACATTATAAAAGACCGTACAGTTACAATACAAGAGGGTTGTGAGAGCCCTGTTCCTGAGAGCTTACAATCTAATCGGGTAAATGCTCTTTAATACAGAATTGGCCTTTTATTACTACTGGGAATGTGTAAGTTACTTCTGGGATTGTCTAAATACTGTCTGTGCTGGCCTAGCTCCTCCACGCCTCGCCTTCCTATAAATGTAGCAGCTGGTATGTATTTTTAAATGACATTCTTTTGTTTTCTTATCCTCAGGTACCCCTTTCCTTTGTCAAAAAGCTCCATGTACACAGTCGGAGCCCCCCACACTTGGCCACAGATTGTGGCAGCTCTAGTCTGGCTAATAGACTGCGTTAAGGTAACGACTTTCGATATGGATAATGAATTTTCTTTAACCCCTACTAATCTCCGGTGTCCCTTTTTTTTTTTTTTTTTTTAAAGGTTCTGAGGGGGGGGGGTTGGAGATTAAAGTAGTCACATGATTGGGAGATGGTCACGCCATCTACCGTACCGATCGTTGGTGGGGACCGAGAGTTGTCTTTGACAGTCTCTGCGCTGGGAACTCGCTGTGAGTGCCCTCTCAGCACAGAAACCTAGGCTGCCCAGTGACTCCTATGTGTAGGTGTTAAAGCCCACCCTTTTGCTGCCGCACATGTGTGTTATGTTTTTAAATGGCAAACGGGTTGACCGTTATTTACCCAGTGCCTGTTAATGTTGCACTCATGTCTGGGAACTTTGTTACTGCAAACACTGTTCAGAGCCAATCCAATTGGCTCTGTACCTTTTTAGGATCTCTGAGATTGGTCATAGAGATTGTGGTGGCAAGATTGGTTGTATGCAGAGCACACAGCCATTTTACCTTGTGCTAAGTAGCACACACTTCATCTTAATGTAATAATGCTTCTTAAGCTAAAATTCACTCACCATTTATTCGATTTGCCATTCATTCAAGTCAAGAGATATCACCACCCTATCCTTATCTCGTCATCACAGCCTCCCTGACTGTCGACGCCCTCAAAGATTCTTTTTATTAAACTCCCAGCAGGAAGTGATGTCACAACATGTGACCTCCTCCATAGGAAGTGACCATATAAGGATATAATACAACAAAAGAACCAATCACAGACATGTATACATTCAAATAGACTAGCAGTGACATGCACTGCTTCCAATGACGGGAACCATACGAAAGCTATGGCTCTCAATGGGCCACAATTGTCGTATCGTTATGCTATAGTTCTAGTGGACGCAGATCTGTCTGCTCAGTCATTTAATGCCAACGCCAAGAAGTGGCCAGTCCCTTGGTGCAGTGGCGTCACTAGGGTTGGTGTCACCTGGTGCGGCAAAACATGGTGTCACCCCCCCCTCCTGTCTATCCTGCCCAGCGCCCTCCAGGCAGCGCACAGTCACGAGGCGCACCCCCAAATGACCCCTGTAAATTAAAGTATAGGGTGGTATTGGGCTGGCTGGAGCGATATAGGGCAGGTTGCAGTGGTATAGTGCAGTCTGGGGTGGCATAGGGCAGGTTGGGGTTGTATAGGGAAGGCTGGGGTGGTATAGAGCAGGTTGGGGTGGTATATGGCAGGCTGGGTGGCATTGGGCAGGTTGGGGTTATATAGGGCAGGGTGTTATGGCATAGAGCAGGTTGGGGTGGTATATGGCAGGCTGGGTGGCATTGGGCAGGTTGGGGTTATATAGGGCAGGGTGTGATGGCATAGAGCAGGTTGTGGTGGCATAGGGCAGGTTGGGGTGGTATAGGGAAAGCTGGGGTGGCATAGGGCAGGGTGCGGTGGTATAGAGAAGGCTGGGGTGGTATAGAGCAGTTTGCGTGGCATACAGCAGGTTGCAGTGGCATAGGGCAGGCTGGGGTGACATAGGGCAGGTTGCGGTGGTATAGGGAAGGTTGGGGTGGCATAGGGCAGGGTGCGGTGGCATAGGGCAGGCTGGGGTGGCATAGGGCAGGCTGGGGTGGTATAGGGTAGGCTGGGGTGGTATAGGGCAGGTTGCAGTGGCATAGGGCAGGTTTCGGTGTCATAAGGCAGGTTGCGGTGGCATAAGGCAGGCTGGGGTGGTATGGTGCCAGGTTAGGACTCCATCATGGGGTGCAAGGTGGTCTGCTGCTGCTAGACAAAGCTATAGATTATATATAGATATTATGTAATATAGCTGGTCCATCCGCCCCTCCCCCCACCAGTCCAGCTAACTCAACTACTGTGCCTATTATATGTAATATAATATATCTGTGTCCAGCATCACCCCCCCCCCCCCATTATCATCATCAGACCAGCTCAGGGTGGGGGTGTCTCAGTCAGCTAATATAAATTATATAGTCAGTGTTGTCTGTCTGATAATGGGCGGGGGGGGGGGGGGGGTGATGCTGGATATAGATATATTATATTACATATAATAGGCACAGTAGTTGAGTTAGCTGGACTGGTGGGGGGAGGGGCGGATGGACCAGCTTTATTACATAATATCTATATATAATCTATAGCTGTGTCGCAGCAGGCCACCTTGCACCCCCCCCCCCTTCATTATCATACAATACAGGTCAGGGCGCCAGACAGACTGAGTCCTCCTCCCACACTAGCTAGTAGCTCTGCCTCTTACAATGGCAACCGCTCCCCACACACACACACATACTTGCCTCATCTTGTGCTTGTGCTCGGGAGTCGGGCCGGCGGTGGAGACCCCCCCCACCTGTTCTGGAGTCTTGACTGGAGAGGAGGAGGGCTGGGCAGCGACCCTCACAGCGTGCAGCCGGAGAAAGTTGTGTGTGACGTCACATCATCACAGTGCAGTGTGATGATGTGACAGGCTGACGCTCTGTAGGGTAGGGAGGGAGGAGGAAGAAGAATAAGGAACCGGAGGACACACACACACCAGGCGCGGCGGCGCTGGAAGTGTTGTTCCAGCCCAGCGGGGTGAAGTTGCTGAATTAAAGTGTCAGCTGTAAAAAAAAAAAAAAAAAAAAGTCAAAAAAAAAAAATAATTTTTTTTTTCTCACCGTCGGAAGGGTGTCACCCCTCTAGCGGGTGTCACCCGGGTGCGGACCGCACCCCCCTAGCAACGCCTCTGCCTTGGTGAGGCATAAAACAAATATCCCTAAAAGGAGCAAACATCGCTGTGTCCACAGGAAGATTTTCCCACCACCGGTCTTCCACCAACGTCTGTATGTGCGAATACGTTCACATGAGCGCATTACAGCAAAACCGACACTGGGGGACATCTGACAACATACATTAATAAAATTTTCCACAACAAGATACACTGATCACATGATGTAAATAGGTGTGTGTGTGTGTGTGTTTTACATCTGTGAGCCTCCCCTCCCCCCCCGTTCCTTCATTGTAAAACCAATTAAGCTCAACAGATTTGATTGTTGGGTTTTGTGTGTGTTTGTAGCGTGTAGTTTTACCTTTTGCAAGATTTTTTTTTTTATTCCCTTTATCAGCTGATGTGGGCAATAAAGCATGAGGATCCTGTGTTCGAGGAGCCACAGATGGGTGCACAAAGTGAGAATGGGATTGACTTCAATCAGGTATGGTCACCTTTGCACCCAACAACTCACCGCTCTCTTCCTTTTTTTTTTTTTTTTTTTTTTTTTTTTTTTAATCCAAAATCTATGAAAACACAGGGGTCATGTGTCTATTTTTAGCATAGGTGTATTTTATATGTTAGAGACAGAATATCAACCTACAATCCCAGAAAAAATGTATGATACAAATGTTATAAATGGAGTTCAGTGAGTAAAATAAGTATTTGATCCCCAAGCAAAACATGACTTGGTACTTGGAGAGCGATTGATGGTTATGTCTTCCATTTGAGAATCGCTCCAACAATTGTCTCCTTCTCACCAAGATTCTTGCTGATGGTCTTGTAGCCCATTCCAGCGTTGCGCAGGTCAACAATCTTGTCTCAGATGTCCTCTGACAGCTCTTTGGTGTTACCCATGATGGTGAGGTTTGAATGGAAGAAAGATTCTGTGGACAGGTGTCTTTTATACACCTAACGAGTTGTTAGGAGAACCTTCTTACATTGACAGGACTTATCTGTGTACCACATGAGCACCTGCTGTAGCCAGTCTGTGGGGGGGGGGGGGGGGGGGGGGCAGAATTATTGTTGGTTTGTAGGGGATCAAATACTTTTTACTCACTGAACTGCAACTTTATTTATATTGTGTGTTTTTCTGGATTTTTTTTTTGGTTGATATTCTGTCTCTATCATATAAAATACACCTATGATAGACCCTTCATTACTTTGTAAGTGGGCAAACTTACAAAATCAGCAGTAAATCAAATTTTCGTTGCTGTAAAGTACATAGAAGGGTCATGTGTCAATGGTCCTATGGGGGTCATGTGTCCTTCTGTCCCTTTGTATCTCTGGTCCTACGGGGGTCATGTGTCCTTCTTCTGTCCCTTGTATCTCTGGTCCTACGGGGGTCATGTGTCCTTCTTCTGTCCCTTGTATCTCTGGTCCTACCGGGGTCATGTGTCCTTCTTCTGTCCCTTGTATCTCTGGTCATACGGGGGTCATGTGTCCTTCTGTCCCTTGTATCTCTGGTCCTACGGGGGTCATGTGTCCTTCTGTCCCTTGTATCTCTGGTCTCATGTGTCTTTCTTCTGTCCCTTGTATCTCTGGTCCTACCGGGGTCATGTGTCCTTCTTCTGTCCCTTGTATCTCTGGTTGTACGGGGGTCATGTGTCCTTCTGTCCCTCGTATCTCTGGTTGTATGGGGGTCATGTGTCCTTCTGTCCCTCGTATCTCTGGTTGTACGAGGGGCATGTGTCCCTCGTATCTCTGGTTGTACGGGGGTCATGTGTCCTTCTGTCCCTCGTATCTCTGGTTGTATGGGGGTCATGTGTCCTTCTGTCCCTCGTATCTCTGGTTGTACGGGGGTCATGTGTCCCTCGTATCTCTGGTTGTACGGGGGTCATGTGTCCTTCTGTCCCTCGTATCTCTGGTTGTACGGGGGTCATGTGTCCTACTTCTGTCCCTCGTATCTCTGGTTGTACGGGGGTCATGTGTCCTACTTCTGTCCTTTGTATCTCTGGTTGTACGGGGGTTGTGTCATTCTGTCCCTCGTATCTCTGGTTGTATGGGGGTCATGTGTCCCTCGTATCTCTGGTTGTACGGGGGTCATGTGTCCTACTTCTGTCTTTTTGTATCTCTGGTTGTACGGGGGTTGTGTCCTTCTGTCCCTCGTATCTCTGTTGTATGGGGGTCATGTGTCCCTCGTATCTCTGGTTGTACGGGGGTCATGTGTCCTTCTTCTGTCCCTTGCATCTCTGGTTGTATGGGGGTCATGTGTCCCTCGTATCTTTGGTTGTACGGGGGTTGTGTGTCCTTCTGTCCCTCATATCTTTGGTTGTACGGGGGATGTGTCCTTCTGTCCCTCGTATCTCTGGTTGTACGGGGGTCATGTGTCCTTCTTCTTCTGTCCCTTGTATCTCTGGTTGTATGGGGGTCATGTGTCCTTCTTCTGTCACTCTTATCTCTGGTGGTACGGGGGTCATGTGTCCTTCTTCTGTCCCTCGTATCTCTGGTGGTACGGGGGTCATGTGTCCTTCTGTCCCTCGTATCTTTGGTTGTACGGGGATCGTGTGTCCTTCTGTACACCCCCTCCTATGTCCTAGCTCTCTCCTCCTGAGTATGTCTAACTGCTGTTTTAAGCTGGCCCAGCTCCTCTGGCCTTGGCCTCCCTACATAACCTTTTGTGTAGCTTCCAGGGGAGGCGCAAAGAAAAATGCTATAGTGTGTCACTAGAGTGATCGCTAAGGCTGATATGACATTGCATCTTAGATGGCGGCACCCAGCAGTCTCGGAGCTTTTGGATGTCTACATGAGGGAGAATTGTACCAGTACATAACATGCCTAAAATATGTTGCACGTATATAATCTTATTGGAATATTTTTTTAAATGAATGGTCTGGTGACAGGGTCTCTTTTACAGGATCCCGCCTGTAATCTTCTCTTGTGTGGTTGTAGGTGTTCCTGGACTATACTGTAAAGTGCTATGATCAGTTTATGGAGGGGAGTGATGCATACGATGAAGCGGACACGGAGTTGTGCGCCAAACTCAGTAAGTGGTGTTCCCAAGCTGTTCTTCTAATCTCAGTCTGTCCGATAGCTGACGTCCCTCAGACCCCATTCACACCCCGGTATATCATGACTCGAAGCTCCACAATTTTTTTTCTTCCCGAGCATTGTAAACAATCCCCTGCAAACCACGTGGTGAGCTTCCCAGCAAGGTGGCAGTGCTGAGCACTGTGTACAACAGCCCCCAAACCCACCCCGCTCCGGACCATCCTGCGCGCTCCCTCACTCCCATTTACGTCCCCATCCCCCACTACATGATGTTAAATTTTTACTCCAAGAGTATATCATGAGTTTGGAAATTCTAGTGAAATGCTTAAATGATGCATTACAATTTAGCTAACTAAACCCAGTAGATTTTAGTCGACTAAAATACGACTGAAACTGAAATGGCATTTTAGTCAAAGGACTATACCTAAAACTAAATGCAAATCTGACGTCAAAAACTTCACACATTTTTTTTTATTTAATATTTCTCAAGTCGTCTTCCAGGACGGCACAATGAGAGATGACTGGCTCCACCTGACAGGAAACACAATCAATTCAAAGAGGTTAAAGCACCCGCCCCTTCCCGTGCTCCTCAGTTCTTGATTGTGTTTCCCCACAGCGAAACCGTTTATTTTTTTCCCACAGACTGAAGGCCTGGGGCTGGAAGTCCCCCCCCCCCCCCGGGAGCTGAGCCGAATGCCTGGGAAGCCTCTGGGCCTAGCAGGACTCTATTGTCCGTCCTGGGGGGGTATCCCATTTCTCTTCTCAGGGAGGGCAGTAGAAGAGCCTCCCTGAGCACTGAAGGACCCTAGGTGCTGGGCTGTACCTGGGACTTCAGGGGCCATCTATCCTCCTTCCTCCCCCCTACCTGTCTGGGCGTCCTTTCTGGAGGGGGGGGCTGGCAGGTCCCTCCGGTAATCCCCGCTCGCGCGGGCCGCTCGTTCTATGGCGCCGCTCTATGCAGGAGCGTATGATTGCGGCGCCATCTTCCTGGAGTCTGGGACATTCGTCCTCTAGCTTCAGGGATGACGCCATCACGCGTCGCGTCATTTCCGGTCTCCGGCAAAATGGCGACGGCCGGCGTCTGCTTACCGGCATTAACAGCGGAGGGACGCCAGGAAGAGAGGCGCCCTTTTTCACTCCTCCAGTGCCTCTGCAGTGACTTGCTCATCACACCTAAGCGGCATGGAACATGAGGAGAGGCCGACCACGGCCGCGGCTACAGAGGAGACCACAGGGGGTGAGTCAACCCAGCCAGCAGGGGTCATGATGGGGGAGGGTACCCCGACTCTTTCCCCTTGCCTGTCACAGGGTTCTTTCTAAATGCATTCCTGTGTACTCTTACATTGCAGGTGAGGACGTCACTCCCCAAGGGGTTGCTAGTCGTTCCTCTAGAGCCCCTGCCTGCTCCAAAAGATGCGGCAACTGTAATGAGAAATTACCTTCAACCCATTCCAAGCCCTTCTGCTTCAAGTGTATCCAGAAGCTGGCGGGGAAGGAAACATCTCAGGTTATGAGAGACTTTCTCTCTGTCCAAACCCAGATGCTTGCCACCCTTAAGGATTTTCAAGCCTCCCTTAAGGCTAAAGAACCAGAGGAGTTCCTCCTCAACCAGATTAGGGAGAGGACACCCAGAATCCCTGAGATCCCTCCTGTCTCAGGACTCAGAGGCAGAAGAAGACTCGGAGATCCCTGATCAGGGACTTTCCGATGAGGGCCTGGTAGATAGTCAGGCTGAGGAGGAGGAAGAGGGCTCTAGGTCAGGAAGACACATCTTCTCAGCTGACATGTAAGGCCTCCTTGGTGCAATCTCGCCTCTGAAGAAATTCAGGAGCCGACGGAGCAGGTATCTGCACAGGATAGATTGTACCGAGGCCTGGTAAGGGCCCAACCCAGAGCCATTCCGGTTCATCAGACTCTCAAAGATGTGATCCTTAGAGAGTGAAAGGAACCTGAGAGGAAGCTTCTGAAATATAAAACTTGGAAGCGTAGGTGTCCTTTTAAGGGGGAGGATGAGGAGAAATTCTTTAAAGTTCCCAGATTGGATGCCTCTTTGGCACAGGTGTCAAAGCAATCCGACCTCTCCTTTGAGGACGCGGGTAATATCAAGGATCTTATGGATCGCCGTACTGAGACGACCTTGCGTAGAGCCTGGGAAGCCAATGCGGCAGCAATGAGCCCCGCGTTGGCTTCAGCTTGTATAGCTAGGAACGCGGATACATGGATAGCCAAGCTAATAGGACATGTTTCCCGTGTGTCCAAGTCCAGGGGAGTCCTAGACTCTCTACAGGTGATAGGTAGCGCAGTTCCAGGACCCGCTTATGTGGACTCCCATTTGAGGGCTCCCTCCTTTTTGGTACAGGGCTTGATCAAGCTCTGTCAAGATCTACTGAAAAGGGCAAGAAGTTTCCCACCAAACCTAAAAGGGACCAAAAAAAAAAAAAGGATTTTTTCGAGGCCCGCAGGGTAGAAACCGCTTCTCAAGCAAGAAGCCTGCCGGTAATAGGAAGTGGGGCGTTGGGAAGGATAAGCCGAAAGGAAGTATCCTCTTTTCCAACCAAAAATCAAATGAAAAGGACTTTAAGTGACGTGAGGGTAGGCGGGAAGACTTTCCCAATTCCTTTCCAGGTGGGAGAGTATTACTCAGAGCCCTCATATTCTCAACATTATAAGAGAAGGTTACAGGCTGGAGTTTCTTCACCCCCCCCCCTCAAAGTTCCTATTAACATTTCTCCCCAGGGACCCCCTCAAGAAGGCAGGTCTTCTGCAAAGCATCTCAGACCTAGCAGAACAGGAAGTGGTAGGTCCGGTACCTGCGGGTCAACGCGGAATGGGGGTCTACTCCCATATCTTCGTTGTCCCAAAATCCTCAGGCAAATACCGTTAGATAATAAACCTGAGACCCCTGAATACCTCTCTGCGTCATAAGAAATTTCGCATGGAGAGCATATACACCCTCAGAAGACTCCTTCTGAAGGAGGTATACATGGTAACGATCGACTTAAAGGACGCCTACCTACATGTCCCGATCTTTTCAGGACATTAGGCCTTCCTCAGATTTTCAGTCAAGTCTCCTCAAGGGATTCAACACTGGCAGTTTGCTGCCCTCCCCTTTGGACTGGCTTCCAGCCCAAGGGTGTTTACAAAAATCGTAGCAGAGGTGGTCGCCTTCCTACACTTGCAGGGTATATCAATAGTCCCTTATCTCGACGATCTTCTACTCTACAACCAGAGTTGAGATCTCCTCCTCGCAGACCTGGCCAAGGTTGTGAGTACCCTGGA
This sequence comes from Rana muscosa, assembly GCA_029206835.1. Taxonomy (NCBI): domain Eukaryota; kingdom Metazoa; phylum Chordata; class Amphibia; order Anura; family Ranidae; genus Rana; species Rana muscosa. The sequence goes on from CM055117.1 coordinate 19,882,681, forward strand.
ATCCCTAGGTTGGATCATAAACAGGGAGAAGTCCTCTGATCCCGGACCAAAGAAAAGTTTACCTGGGTTTCCTGATAGACTCCCTACAGAGGAGGCTCTTCTTGCCCCAGGAGAAGGCCTAGGGCCTCATGGCAGCGGTCTGATCTCTGTTGGAGCCAGGAGAGTTCTCTTTCAGAGACATCATGAGGGTACTGGGTCTAATGACCTCTTGTATTCCTGTGGTCCCGTGGACTCAGCTCCACTCCAGACCTCTCCAACAATTCCTCTTATCCTCCTGGGACGGAACAAGAGGGACATTAGACCACAGAATCTCCATCCCAGAGGTAGTAAAGGACTCTCTGAGCTGGTGGCTTCTTCCTCAGAAGTTGCAGGTGGGTCATCTATGGACTCAGACAGACCCCCTCAGGATAACGACGGACGCAAGCTCCTGGGGTTGGGGGGCCCACTTAGGCGAACTCCGAGCCCAGGGTTCCTGGAATCAGGATCAGTGACACGCCTCCTCAAACTTCCGGGAATTATTGGCGGTCGGGGAGGCCCTAAAAGCGTTCGAGGAAAGGATCCGAGACCGGGAGGTCCAGATCCTCTCCGACAATGCGACCAGGGTGGTCTTCATAAATCATCAGGGGGGAACCAGGTCTCCCTCCCTGCTGACCTTGTCTCTAGGAATTCTGGGCTGGGCAGAGCTTCGGATTGCCTCTATTACGGCAGTACACATAAAGGGAAGGTACAACATAGAGGCGGACTATCTAAGCCGTCATCGGATTCTCCAGGGGGAATGGGAGCTGAACCCAGAGGTGTTCAACCTGGTGTGCCAACATTTTGGAAGGCCAGAAATAGACCTCTTTGCCCGCAAGGAGAACAGGAGAGTAAGAAGATTCTTTTCCCTGTCCCGGGAGTGGGGCTCAGGGGGGGGTGGATGCACTGGCTCAGGTATGGAGTTTTCACCTGGCTTATGCTTTTCCCCCTCTGAGTCTCATTCCAAGAGTCCTACAAAAACTAGGTCTCTCAGAGACCAGACTCATTCTAATTGCTCCTTGGTGGCCCAAGAGAGCCTGGTTTCCCGCTCTACAGAACTGGTCTGTAGCACCTCCCCTCCATCTACCAGTTCGGGTGGACCTTCTCGGCAGGGACCAGTCTTTCACCCAGATCCCAGCTTCTTCAAGCTGACAGCCTGGTGCTTGAGAGGCAGAACCTGCGGAAGAGGGGATGTTCCGAGAGAGTGATTAACACTCTCCTCTCAAGTAGAAAAGAGGTCACCAGACGTATCTACAGGAAGGTGTGGGGAGTCTTCTCTCACTGGTGTCTAGTGAGAAAGGTATCCCAGCAAGAAACCTCGGTCATCCTGGACTTTCTCCAGGATGGCGCCGACTTAGGTCTCGCTACCAAGACTCTAAGAGTACAGGTAGCAGCCTTATCGTATTTTTTTGGACAAAAAGTTATCACTGGACCCTCTAGTTAAAAGATTTGTAATGGCCAGGGATAGATTGTCCCCGGTGCAGATCTCTAGAGTCCCGCCCTGGGACCTTACGTTTGTTTTGGAACAATTAACTAAGGCTCCGTTTGAGCCACTAGAAGATATTTCAGTTAAATTACTGACATTTAAGTTTGCTTTTCTTCTGGCAATTACTACAGCCAGAAGAATAGGCGACATGCAGGCTCTGACGATTAAAGAGCCTTTCTTTTGTTTATTCGAGGACAGAGTTATTCTTAGGCAGGACCCCCTGTACCTCCCTAAGGTAGTGTCAAAGTTTCATAGATCACAAGAAATTATTCTTCCTTCCTTTTGTTCAAATCCACAAAATGAAAGAGAGGCCTCCTTTCATTGTCTAGATGTCAGACGGTGTCTGCTAGCTTATCTGGATAGAGTGGGTGAATTTAGGAAATCCAGCCATTTACTAATTAATTTTTTTTTTTTTGGACAGAAAAAAGGCCAACAGGCATCTAGAGCATCCATATCTAGATGGATCAGACAGACAATCTCCATAGCTTATGACCAGGCTGGTAAGACAGCCCCGAAAGTTAAAGCTCATTCTACTTGCTCTTTGGCAACCTCCTGGGCAGAAAGAGCCGGAGCTTCGGTGGAACAGATCTGTAAAGCTACGACTTGGTCAAGCCAGAATACATTCCTAAGGCATTACAGAGTGGAGTTGCTGTCACCTCAGGACCTGTCCTTTGGTAGAGAGGTCCTGCAAGCAGTCGTCCCACCCTAAGGTAGGCCTGAAGCTACTTGCTTCTCTCTCATTGTGCCGTCCTGGAAGACGACTTGAGAAAGTGACCAGTTACACTTACCGGTAACGGTGTTTCTGGGAAGTCTTCCAGGACGGCAGGCCTACTTCCCACCGCTTTGGTTGATACATTGGTTTGTATAGAGTTATTTGGGTGTGTGTTTTCTCTCTCGTGCACTGGTGTGGGTCTGTACTTTATCATAACTGAGGAGCATGGGAAGGGGCGGGTGCTTTAACCTCTTTGAATTGATTGTGTTTCCTGTCAGGTGGAGCCAGTCATCTCTCATTGTGCCGTCCTGGAAGACTTCCCAGAAACACCGTTACCGGTAAGTGTAACTGGTCACTTTAAAAAAACAAAAAAATTTATTAAATAAAAATCAATAAATTAACCCCACCCAATTAACGAAAAAAAAAACGAATAAATTAACCCCTCCCCTCCAAAAAAAAATACATAAGAAAAAATTAAAGTGGTTGTAAAGGCAGAACGTTTTTATTTTAATGCATTCTAGGGGTTGTAAAGGTTTACATTTTTATTTTATTTATATATATATAATATATATATTTTTTTAATAACAAACATGTCATACTTGCCTCCACTGTGCAGTTCGTTTTGCAGAGTGGCCCCGATCCTCCTTCTGGGGTGTCTTGGCCATTTCCCGCAAGAGCTAAGCCCCCTCTGGGAAGCGCTCTCCCAAGGGGGTTGGCTTGCGTGTGATAGTCGGCAGCCATAGCCGTTGAGTGTATGACTTGGCCCCGGCGCGCCACGTCATTTGACAGCAGCAGGAGCCAATGGCTGCGCTGCTATCAATCATCCAATGAAGACTCCAAAAGAGCTGGGGGAAAGCAACGCAGGATCGCGCCCATGGAGATTCGGGGCTCAGGTAAGTAAAACGGGGGATTGGGGGTGCCGGAGAGTGCAAGGTTTTTTTTTTTTGTTTTTTTTCACCTTGATGCATAGAATGCATTAAGGTGAATAAACGCAGCTTTACAACTCCTTTTTTAAGATAAAAAAAAAAAACTGTGTAGCAGCCCCCCTAATACGTCCCTGAACCCCATCTCTCTCCAGTGATGTGCACAAGTGCCTCAGCCCTCCGGGGGACTCCCTTCTGATTGGCTGAGATGCCATTGGCTCCTGCTGCTGTCGATCAAAGTCAGCCAATCAGGAGAGAGGGGGGACGGGGCCGAACTACAGCTCCGTGTCTGAATGGACACAAGGAGCGGCAGCTCGGCTCAAGTGCCCCTATAGCAAGTTGCTTGGTGTGGGGGCACTCAACAGGAGGGAGGGGCCAGGAGCACCACTGAGGGTCCCAAGAAAAGGAGGGTCTGCTCTGTGCAAAACCAACTGTACAGAGGAGGCAAGTATGACGAGACTTTATCACTTTCACACATAACAAAATGTAAAATGAATCCCTCTCCCAAAAAAATTAAATAAGAATAAAGTAATCCTTCACTCTAGCAAAAATGAATAAATAACTTTAACCCTAACAAATTAACCCATAAATAAATAATGAAATTAGATGAAAAAGTTGAAAAGCGTAGCCACGAATGATGAAGCGGATGATTTGTTCTCCATTGGCTAATTTTAAAAACAAAAAAAGCAACAAAACACCCAAAAAAAATCTCAAACGTGAAGCTCAGGTATGAATGCCTCCAATATGTGACCTTTGAACTGTGTATTCGGGCTTCTAACTGGCAGCTGTATCTCCTTCAGAGGCGCTGTATGCTGTGGACGAGGGTCACCTGGAGTCGCTGCATGCGGAGACTCTGAGCTTAGCGGAAGAAATCGAGAAGCTGGAGAGAGAAAAGGAGCGAGAGCCGGTAAGTGCCGGTCTTCTGGGTGCAATTTCATATCTTAGGATGGGCAGATTGAGGGCCAGCTTTGGTTTGGCGGTGGATTCCTTGTATTGTGCAGCAGCCTTTTGCGTGGCATAGCCCTCTCCTCTTCTTCTGGAAGTGTCAAATTACTGTCTGAGCTGGCCTAGCGCCTCTGCCCCTCCACTCACCTCCCAACAACTTTTATTTAGCTTCCAGGGGAAGGCAAGAAAGCTTCCCCCCCCCCCCCCCCCCGGTGGAGTTGGACTGACTATAATGCAAATGCGACTGAAAAACATATGGTGTGGTTATGCAGAATGTGTATTTTTCCATCTCTCCAGAGGGGGCATCCTTGTATAGGACAGTAGTTGGAAGTGGCGCCCCCTTGGCACATCTCCCCTGGATGCCGGTGGTTGGATCTGTATTGATCTGATGTATTTTACGGTTTCAGGACCGATTGGCATCCATGAGGAAACTGAAGGCCTCTCTGCAGACAGACATCCAGAAATATCAGAATTACCTGACCGAGATGGAGTCTCATTCTGCGTTGATGGACCAGCGTGTCAGCAGCGTCACCGAGGAGCTGGAGGCTGCAGGTGACTGCAGAATGCTGCCTGAGCAACACAGAACAACCAATCACAGTTCACAAAATTGGCATTCGCTGATTGGTCATTGGGGTTCTTGTTGTTCAGCATCTGATTGCACATTCTGACTCTTAAGTTTAGCTGAAAGGTGTGTGTGTGTGTGTGTGTGTGTGTGGTGTATTCTGTGTGGGTTTTTTTTTTTTTAGAGGCACTTTATATGCAAACCTTTGCATATTGTACACTTCACATCAGACCCTGCCCCCAAGGAGCTTGCATCTCTCTCTCGCGCTCTCTCGCTCTCTCCCCCGCTACCCCCCCCCCCTTCCAACTCCGGTATTATAAGTAGTTAGGAGGACTCAGAAATTAGTCCACAAGGATTTACCCTCACTTTCTGTTTGGCTATGGGACAGGAAGTGAGGGGAAATCTTTGCAATAAGGGAAAAAGTGACAGGGGTTATACTCTATCCAAAATAAGGGGGGGTTGCCCATAGTTCTACTTTAACTCTTAGTGTGCCTGCACTTTTTACAAAGTGTCTGAATTCCTGGAATTCAGCTTTAAAGTGTACCCAGGATTGGTGTATTGGCATATCTGAGCCCTCATAATTACTTATAATAACTGAGCCTTAAAGAAGGGGGACACATTTGAGCCCCACAAATGCATTGGCTGTTTTTTTTAGGTTTTCTTATGAACTAATGATAAGATTGAAAGATTTTGGACTCCTAGACATTTTTAATGGTACTCTCCTTAGACTTTGTACATGTGATCTTCAACTCTGGGTCCCCTTTAGGGGCTGGCCTGATTCGGTGGAGAGTAGCTTCACTAGAGTGACTGCACCCTGTGTGAATCTGATTGGCCAGCTGATCACTCCATCGACTCGTTTTATACTTGGTAATAACCTGACTGGGGTTCTAACTAGAGGTCGGCCGATATTTGGCCATTTTTTGATAGATCGGCATCGGCCGATTATTCAAATCCGGCCGATATTTAATGCCGTGCCCACAATTTGTTCCTCTCTTCTCCACACTCCGTTGGCAGAGCGGCACTTGAAGCTTGCCCGATCCGCTGAGTGTGTGAAACTGACGCCTAACTGAATGCAGAGAGCGAGAGGAGCTGTCAAAATTGAGCATTGATGTTGGGGGGTGGGCGGGACCAGCAGCTATCAAGCACCAGTCAATGGGATGGGATCTGGGCGGGCCGCTATGTATGTGGCCCTGCCCCCTTTCTTAAGCAGCCCAATCATTGTCTGGTGTTTGGATAGCGGCTGGGTCCCGCCCACCCCCAACATCACAGCTGAATTTTGACAGCTCCTCTCTCTACATTCAGTTATTTGTCAGTTTCGCACTCCATTACACTCGATGTGAAACTGCCAATGCTAATCACTGCCACCTGCCAGTGCTACTTGCCAGTGCCTTCTGTACTGAGGACATCGCGTGTGTGTGTGTGTGTGTGTGTGTGTGTGTGTGTGTGTTGCAGTGACAGTAGTAAGTAGGGGGGGAGTGGAGTGGGTGATTTAAAGAAAAAAAAACGCTGGCCACAAAAATCGGTCGCCCTGATTTTCTAAAAGTCATCGGCCAGAGAAAAACCCATATTGGTCGACCTCTAGTTCTAACCCTTATGCCCTCTACTGTATGATTTTTTTATTTTTTTTGGCCATGTGTCCCAGTGAGGGCATTTTTTCCCTTCACTTCCTGTTCTATCTGATACCCTTCAAATATACAAGCATTGGAGACAGACCGCAAAATCGAAGTTTTTAGCATGTTCGCCTCTCTTCTACAGAGCTGGAGTTTGAAGCGATGAAGCAGGAGAACCTGAGACTGAAGAACACCCTGGACCACCAGAAATACTCTGTAGCCGACATCGAGAGGATCAAATACGAGGAGAACGAGGTGAAGGAGACGTTGGGCAAACTGAGCAAAGAACTGGATGAGGATAAGCAGACTCTATGGAGCGAAGAGCTCAAATACGCCAAGCTCAAAGAATCGGTAATGACCGTTTATTGTATTTCACTATGAATTCACTTCAGTACATTGCAGTCAGATCTCAGTTTGAAGCATCCAGACAAAGCTGGAAAGCCCCAAGCCACCCCCAAGTGGCCGGTCCTTGGGTTTTACATAAACACTAGTTGCTGAGCCATGTGAATATGCACTTGGGTGATTGGAGAGGAGCGCCCGGTGTCCAGAAAAACGTATAACTAGTTGAAGATAAAAGTATACAAGTGGCACCAATGCGTTTTGGGGAATTGCCTCCCTCTTCAGGGCTGTATTTCTTGGAGAATGGTTAGGCGCTAGGAGTGTTAAATATATTCGATCAGCGGCTCTGCAGTATGCCAGCGTTGTCGAGCAGGGACAGCTGACTCGGCCTAACGATTCACCAAGAAATGCAGTCCTGAAGAAGAGGGAGGCTATTCCCCCAAAACACATTGGCCCCATTTGATGAGTTTTTTTTATAGTTTTTGATAAAAGCCAACACGTTTCGGGGGTTGGATTTCTTGGCGAATGGTTGGGCTGAGAATGCGGTCTCTGCTCTACAACACCGGCATACTGTAGAGACGCTGTTCGAATATATTTAACTCTCTCAGAGCCCAACCATTCTCCGAGGAAATATATCCCCGAAGAAGGGGGAGGCGATTCCCCCGAAACATGTTGGCTCCACTTGGATACTTTCTTTCTCGTACATCACGGGACACAGAGCGACATAGTCATTACTATGTGGGTTATATAGATACCTTCAGGTGCTGGCACTGGCAACTTCCAAAACCGGAAGTACCCTCCCCTATATAAGCCCCTCCCATCCGGGAGTACCTCAGTTTTTTGCCAGTGTCTAAGGTGTTGGCCAAGAAGTAACATGTGTTTTTCACTGAGCTTGCGTACAGGTTCTTTTGGGCCTCAGTAAGCTATTCCGGATCCGACCAAAAAAGCTTCATAGCTAAACGGTCGGTACCCGGGCCTTGCAAGGTAATGCCTCTCTTAGGAGGGCTGGACCCTGGGATCCAGAGCTCTGGTCATACCTACGACCAAGATGTTTTCTGTGCAGGGTTCTATACAGGTCCAGGGGAGTGGAATCCTTGCGAACCCGGTCCCTGAAGGTTTAATTACAATGTCTGCCGTGATAGGTGAAGTTTGGGCTTCTGTGGACCAAACAGAGTCCTGCGGCGAGGAAAAGGTAAGTGGGGGCCCTCAGGAACTTGATTCTATTGGGGGACCCCCAAGCCTAATTTGTCTTTCTACCTGTTACCTAAGGTATTCCCGCTAATATTCTGTGCATGCCTGTTACTACTAAGAAAATGTAAAAAAATGTAATAGTAGGCAAGAAAAAAAAAAAAAAGACCGCGGTACCTGTGTTAAACACTAGAGGCCGCTATGGTTCTTTTTTCTTGTAATGTGGATTTTTTTCTTCCAAAGTCAAATCCAGGCAGTTGGTAAGTTCTCTGCTGGAAAGCTGTCTCCTCTGCCCTGTTGCTGCGCTCATCCATCCCCGGGCCCTGCGGCAGGGACCCTGGCTCCCATCTAGCTCCTTATTTTTTTTAAAAAGAGCGCCGAAGGCGCACGTGCCCGCGCCCCTATATATAGAGGCGATCTGGAAAAAGGGGCGGAGCTGGTGGATGACGCTCGGTGTGCGCCGCGGCGCTACTGCGCATGTGCGGGCGTCCAGCGTGTTTAAAGGCACAATCACAGCTGGCTATTGAAGTGCACAGACAGAGCTAGCAGCAGTAAATAAGGCACACAGAGGCGGTTGATGCAGGCATCCCCTAGAAAGGCACTTTAGTAGACACCAACTGTTATATAGCAGCAATTGTGCTAGACTATTATCAGTAAAAGTGGTGTATTACGGCTGGAATACCTCAGCTTTGGGCTTAGGAATATGCCGTCCAGAAGCTCCGGAACTAAATCTTCCAGGAAGCGAAGGGGGTCTCCATCGGGCTCTGAGGATCTTGGGCATGCTTCTGCTGCACCAGTCTCCCCTGAAAATTCAGAGGTTAGTGACCGTAGAGACCCCGCAGGAGTACCTGGTACTGTGGCTGTCCTCAGTTCACCTGCTCCTGTGTATGTAACAGAGGAGGTTTTTTCCTCAGCTCTGGGAGGATTAGAAGAGAGATTGTCAACATTGATCGCTGCCTCCCTGTCACAGGGAAAGCACGCCCGATCTCCGTCTCCTCCTTCAGAGTACCTGTTAGCGGAGCAACAGTCCCATACAGGGATCGACCTGCCTGAAGGGGATCAGGATGAGGTTGATTCTGTTATAGAGGAATCAACAGTGGAGGAACCTTTCTCAGCATCTCAAGCTGAAAGATTATGTGTTCAGTCTCTGACTAACATGGTCCGATCAGCATTTAAAATGCACCTTGCGGAACCATCAACCACTACTGTCTCCTCGCTGGGGTCGCTAAAAGCTCCCCAGACTGTCTGTTCCTTTCCACTTCACCCTTTACTGGAAGGGCTCATTTACCAGGATTGGGAACATCCTGATAAAATGTTTACTCCCCCCAAGAGATTTCCGGTGGTCTATCCCATGGAGGATAAGTTCATCAAAAAATGGAGGGTCCCTACAGTGGACGCAGCCATCTCTTGTGTGAATAAATCACTGACCTGTCCAGTGGATAATGTCCAAATGTTCAAGGACCCAATAGATAAAAAATTGGAGTCCTTATTAAAATCTGCTTTTTCTACAGCAAGCTTGGTGACACAACCAGCAGTGGCAGCTATTGGGGTCTGCCAAGCAGTGAAGGATCAGTTGAAACAGGTCTTAAGGGACTTTCCAGATCAGCAGGCCCTTGCCCTAGCTGATCTACCTAGAGCCTTATGCTTTGCGGTTGACGCCATAAAGGATTCAATCCATCAGGCCTCCCGCCTTACGCTGTCTGTAGTACATATGCGCAGGCTTCTATGGCTCAAAAACTGGTCTGCTGAAGCTCCCTGTAAAAAATTGCTGGTTAGCTTCCCATTTCATGGTGAACGCTTATTCGGGGAAGACCTGGACAAATATATCCAGAAAATTTCCAGCGGTAAAAGTACACTCTTGCCGGTTAAAAACAGAGTTAGAGGTCCCTCTTTTAAGAGGCCTGCTTCTCCAGCCCCTGGGGCATCGGCTGTGAAACAGTTCCGACGGCCTCCTCGGTCAAATCCCGGGGGTAAAAATCAGGGACAATCGCAGGTTAATAAGAAACCCTGGGTCAGGAGAGGTACAAAACCTCCCCCAAAGTCAAATTCATGAAGGGTTGCCCCCACTCAATCGGGTGGGGGGAAGACTCCAGTTGTTCGCAGAGACCTGGCGGGACACGATCAGAGACAGATGGGTGCTCTCCGCAGTAAGTCTGGGATACAGATTGGAGTTAAAAGACTCTCCTCCTTCCCATTTTATGAGGTCAAACGTGCCAAGGGATCCCCGGAAGAGAGAGAGTCCCTCCTGTTGGCACTAGAACAACTATTGCTCCAAGGAGTAATTATGGAGGTTCCCCTGGAAGAATGGGGGTTCGGGTTTTACTCAAACCTCTTTACAGTCCCGAAGCCAAACGGGGACGTGAGGCCCATATTAAATATAAAAGGGCTAAACAAATTCCTACATATCAGGACTTTCCGGATGGAGTCGATCCGATCGGTGGCCACTGCCCTACAAGGGGAGGAATGGTTAGCCTCGATTGACATCAAAGATGCTTATTTGCACATTCCCATCTTTCCAGTCCACCAAAAATTTCTACGCTTTGCAGTAGAAGGGCGCCATTTTCAGTTCAGAGCCTTACCCTTCGGTCTGGCCACAGCACCACGAGTGTTTACAAAAATTCTGGCCCCATTATTGGCCAATCTAAGAACACAAGGTGTAACGATAATGGCATATCTAGACGACTTGTTGCTGATAGACCACTCAGTGAAAAAACTAGAAGTGGTCGTTCACAAGACAATCAAGTATCTGGAATCTCACGGTTGGATTATCAACCGAGACAAGTCAGCCCTAAAACCAGTCAAAAGTCTGGAATACTTGGGGCTAAGGCTGGATTCAGGCCAGAGAAAAATATTCTTGCCTCAAGAAAAGGTGTTGTCTTTGAGAGATTTGATCCACCTAGTGGGTACAAAAAGACAGCCGTCCATACGCCTGTGCATGAGGCTGCTGGGAAAAATGGTGGCATCATTCGAAGCAGTACCCTACGGTCAATTCCATTCAAGGAATTTGCAAAGGGCCATACTGTCAGCCTGGAACAAAAAAGTTCAGGCCCTAGACTTACCAATGTCCTTGTCCCCTTCCGTTCGCAAGAGCCTCCGTTGGTGGTTGGTTCTCCAGAATCTGGAAAAAGGGAAATCCTTCAGTCCGATTTCTTGGAAGGTGGTCACTACAGATGCCAGCCTTATAGGCTGGGGAGCAGTACTGGAGCAATGGTCTCTCCAGGGCAGATGGTCGGATGCAGAAAAAGCCCTGCCCATCAATCTCTTAGAGATACGAGCAGCCCGGTACGCCCTAGTAGCCTGGACATCCAGACTCCAAGGGTCCCCTGTCAGAATTCAATCAGACAATGCCACAGCAGTGGCATATATCAATCATCAGGGTGGCACCAGGAGTCGTGCAGCCCAGAGGGAAGTAAATTACATCCTGAAATGGGCAGAAAGATATGTCCCAGCCATATCCGCGGTATTCATTCCAGGAGTGGAGAATTGGAAGGCGGACTTTCTAAGTCGCCAACAATTATGCCCAGGGGAATGGTCCCTTCACCCCGAGGTTTTCCGGACAATATGTCAGCGGTGGGGAACACCGGATGTAGATCTTCTAGCATCCAGATTCAACGCAAAGGTGGACAGGTTTGTCTCTCGGACAAGGGATCCCCTAGCTTGCGGCTCGGATGCCCTAGTGTTCCCTTGGGATCAGTTCAAGCTGATATATGCATTTCCACCGCCACAATTGTTACCTCGATTACTCTGCAGAATCAGGGTAGAAAAGAAACCAGTGATTCTGGTGGCTCCAGCGTGGCCCGAAGAGCAGGGTACGCGGAGATTGTAAAAATGTCAGTGGGGAGTCCTTGGACCCTCCCACATCGTCCGGACCTGCTTTCACAAGGACCGATATACCACCCTTCCTTACCAGCCCTAGGTTTGACGGCCTGGCTATTGAAGCCCACATTCTAAAAAAGAGAGGTCTCTCTAATCCTGTGGTAGCTACCATGATCAATGCCAGGAAGCCGGTATCTAGGCAGATCTACTATAGAATCTGGAAGGCGTACATCGCCTGGTGTGAGGCCAAGAAATGGCATCCACGTAAGTACGTAATAGGTAGGATTCTGGACTTCCTACAGTGGGCTGTAGATAGGAAGCTTGCCTTGAGTACTATCAAGGGTCAGATTTCGGCCTTGTCAATATTTTTTCAAAGGCCCTTGGCTTTGCATTCACTAGTCAAAGCTTTTATACAAGGAGTGATGCGTATTAGCCCTCCGGTTAGTATTCCCATATGTCCATGGGACTTAAACCTGGTTCTGTCGGTTCTACAGAAGCAACCATTTGAACCATTACAGCACATTTCCTTGGTTCTTCTCACCAGGAAATTGATTTTTCTAGTAGCCATTTGTTCGGCTAAAAGAGTGTCGGAATTAGCCGCTATGTCCTGTAAAGAGCCATATCTGGTTATCCATAAGGACAGAGTAGTGTTACGTCCTCACCCAGCCTTTCTTCCTAAGGTGGTATCGAGGTTTCATTTGAACCAAGATGTGGTTCTTCCTTCTTTTTTCCCCAAACCTAGTTCGGTAGAGGAAAAGTTATTGCATTCTTTGAATGTAGTAAGAGCAGTTAAAGCTTATCTAAAAGCCACTGCTCAGATTCGTAGAACGGATACTTTGTTTATTCTGCCGGAAGGCCCCAGAAGGGGTGAGGCAGCGTCAAAATCTACTTTAGCCAAGTGGATTCGACAGGTCATAATGCAAGCCTATGGCTTGAGAAGGAGACCGCCTCCGTTCAAAGTTAGGGCGCACTCCACGAGAGCAGTTGGAACTTCATGGGCAGTGCATCACCAGGCCTCCCTGGCTCAGATCTGTAAGGCCGCAACATGGTCTTCAGTACACACGTTTACTAGGTTCTACCAGGTGGACATTAGAAGTCAGGAGGATGTCGCCTTTGGGCGCAGTGTGTTGCAGGCCGCAAAAGATCCTCATGTCTGATAGCGCTCAGCTTATGTATCCCCCCCCCCCTCATTGGGCATTGCTTTGGGACGTCCCACATAGTAATGACTATGCCGCTCTGTGTCCCGTGATGTACGAGGAAGAAAATAGGATTTTTATAACAGCTTACCTGTAAAATCCTTTTCTTGGAGTACATCACGGGACACAGAGCTCCCACCCCTCTTTTGGGGACACTTATTGCTTTGCTACAAAACTGAGGTACTCCCGGATGGGAGGGGCTTATATAGGGGAGGGTACTTCCGGTTTTGGAAGTTGCCAGTGCCAGCACCTGAAGGTATCTATATAACCCACATAGTAATGACTATGTCGCTCTGTGTCCCGTGATGTACTCCAAGAAAAGGATTTTACAGGTAAGCTGTTATAAAAATCCTATTTTTCTCTTCACTAAACAAACCACTATAGAACTCAAGTGGAGCCACTGTGCTTTGGGGGAGTTGCCTCTCCCTTCTTCAGGGATGTATTTCTTTGAAGAATGGTTGGGCTGAGACGGCTGTCTCTGCTCCACAACCCCGGCATACTGCAGAGCCACTGATCGACTATACAGTTGTGCTCATAAGTTTACATACCCTGGCAGAATTTATGATTTCTTGGCCGTTTTTCAGAGAATATGAATGATGACACTAACTTTTCTTTCCCTCCATGGTTGGTGTTTGGCTGAAGCCATTTATTATCAATCAACTGTTTCTCTTTATAAATCATAATGGCAACAGGAATTACCCAAATGACCCCGATCAAAAGTTTACATACCCTGGTGATAACCTGCACACAAATGGGTTTGAATGGCTATTAAAGGTAACCATCCTCACCTGTGATCTGTTTTCTTGTAATTAGTGTGTGTGTATAAAAGGTCAATGAGTTTCTGGACTCCTGACAGACCCTTGCATCTTTCATCCAGTGCTGCACTGACGTTTTCTGGATTCTGAGTCATGGGGAAAGCAAAAGAATTGTCAAAGGTTCTGTGGGAAAAGGTAGTTGAACTGTTTCAAAAAGATATCCAAGGAATTGAGAATGCCAATCAGCAGTGTTCAAACTCTAATCAAGAAGTGGAAAATGAGGGGTTCTGTTGAAGCCAAACCACGGTCAGGCAGACCAACTAAAATTTCACCCACAACTGTCAGGAAAAAATTTCGGGATGCAAAGAAGAACCCACAAATAACTTCAGGTGAAATACAGGACTCTCTGAAAACATGTGGTGTGGCTGTTTCAAGATGCACAATAAGGAGGCACTTGAAGAAAGATGGGCTGCATGGTCGAGTCGCCAGAAGAAAGCCATTACTACGCAAATGCCACAAAGTATTCCGCTTACAATACGGCACAGAGACAAGCCTCAAACCTTCTGCCACAAAGTCATTTGGAGTGATGAGACCAAAAATTTTTGCTTTTTGGCCACAACCATCAACTACATTTGGAGAGGAGACAAGGCCTATGATGAAAGGTCCACCATTCCTACTGTGAAACACGGAGGTGGATCGCTGATGTTTTGGGGATGTGTGAGCTACAAAGGCACAAGAAATTTGGTCAAAATTGTTGGCAGGATGAATGCAGAATGTTATCAAAAAATACTGGAGGAACATTTGCATTCATCAGCCAGGAAGCTGCGCATGGGACGTACTTGGCCATTCCAACATGACAATGATCCAAAACACAAGGCCAAGTCCACCTGTCATTGGCTACAGCAGAATAAAGTGAAGGTTCTGGAGTGGCCATCTCAGTCTCCTGACCTCAATATCATTGAGCCCCTCTGGGGAGATCTCAAACGTGCCGTTCATGCAAGACCGCCCAAGAATTTACAGGAACTGGAGGGGGAATGGGCAGCTTTACCGTCTGAGAAGAATAAGGGCCTCATCCACAAATACCACAAAAGACTTGAAGCTGTCATTTATGTTAAAGGGGGGCAATACACTGTATTAAGAACTGGGGTATGTAAACTTTTGATCAGGGTCATTTGGGTAGTTTCTGTTACCATTATGATTTAAAAAGAGTAAACACAGTTGATTGATAATAAATGGCTTTAGCCAAACACTAACCATGAGGGAAAAAAGTTTTGTATCCTCATTCATATTCTCTTAAAAATGGCCAAGAAATAATAAATTCTGCCAGGGTATGTAAACTTATGAGCACAACTGTACACTATATTACCAAAAGTATTGGGACACCTGCCTTTTACATGTACAATGAACTTTAATGGCATCCCAGTCCTAGTCTGTAGGGTTTAATATTCGGTTGGCCCACCCTTTTGCAGCTATAACAGCTTCAACTTTTCTGGGAAGGCCGTCCACAAGGTTTAGGAGTGATGTTGGATGAGAAAGCCTGGCTCACAAGGTCCATGTCTTTATGGACCTTGCTTTGTGCACTGGGATTATGGTGTGGGGTTGTTTTTTCAGGGGTTGGGCTTGGCTCCTTAATTCCAGTGAAGGGAACTCTTAAGCTGTCAGCATACCAAGACATTTTGGACAATTTCATGCTCCTAACTTTGTGGGAACAGTTTGGGGGACGGCCCCTTCCTGTTCCAACATGACTGCCCACCAGTGCACACAGAAAGGTCCGTAAAGACATGGATGAGCGAGTTTGGGGTGGAGGAACTTGACTGGCCTGCACAGATTCCTGACCTCAACCCGATAGAACACCTTTGGGATGGCTAACAGCAGAGACTGGCCTTCTCTCCATCAGTGCCTGACCTCACAAATGCGCTTCTGGAAGAATGGTTAAACATTCCCATAGACACCCTCCTAAACCTTGTGGACGGCCTTCCCAGAAGAGTTGAAGCTGTTATAGCTGCAAAGGGCGGGGCCAACTCAATATTGAACCCTACGGACTAAGACTGGGATGCCATTAAAGTTCATGTACGTGTAAAGGCAGGCGTCCCAATACTTTTGACGATATAGTGTATTTTACCCCCTCAGATGGTAACCTATCTCTAAGAAATACAGCCCTGAAGAAGGGTGAGGCAATTCCCCCAAAACATGCTTGCTCCACTTAAATACTTTTATCTTCAATAAACTAAAAATCAAGTGAAACATTTTTCTGGACACCGGGCACTCCTTTCCAATTGCCTAAATGTTCCCTGCGATAACACCCCCAATTTGTTATCGGAAATGTAGTAACCCTAGACCCCAACGGAGTCTATCACCTATCGCCTACAATTGGTATATAACCCATTGGAAGTTATACCCTCCACACAGTAATCTGCCACTAGGCAGCCTCCAGCGCCACCAGTCAAGCGCTGTCTTCTTCCCAAACTTGGTGTGAATACGCAGCCAGGGTAATTCTAGTCCCTCCCACTGTAAACTGTTTACCATCTTTAACGCACCAAAGGAAGCTGCTTGGCTTGGGACCTTAAAGGGAAACGCACACCAGAAGCATATGTGGTCATTTCCAGAACTATAATGGATGAAGGAAACCCCAGAGAGTTTGGTGGACCTTCTAATGACGATTCCAAGCCTGGTATGAACCTGGAGCCATCTAACGCTCCCAGTAATAATACACCTCTGCCCCTGTTGGGAAATCCATATCTTCACCCTGAAGTATATTACAGTATTGGTAATTCCACACTTTTTTTTATTTTATTTATTTTTTTGATAGACACTAGAGATTTATGTTTGGTTCGAACATTGGCTGTTCGCCGAATAGCGAACAATTTAGGGTGTTCGCGGCAAATTCGAAAGCCGCAGAACACCCTTTAAAAGTCTATGGGAGAAATCTAAAGTGCTACTTTTAAAGGTTAATATGCAAGTTATTGTCATAAAAAGGGTTTGGGGGACCCGGGTCCTGCCCCAGGGGACATGTAAACACACAGATCCACGTCTTCTCAGGGGAGAGGAGAACTGATCGTTGTTCCTAATATACAAGGAACATACAATCGGTCCCCTCCCCCCTACAGTTAGAATCACTCCCTAGGACACACAATTAACCCCTTGATCGCCCCCTGGTGTTAACCCCCTTTCCTGACAGTCACATTTATACAGTAATTAGTGCATCACTGTATAAATGTGAATGGTGTCAAAAGTGTCAGATATGTCAGTCACGATAAAAATCGCAGATCGCCGCCATTAGTAGTAAAAAAAAAAAACAATAATAAAATGCCATAAATCTATCCCTTATAATGTAGATGCTATAACTTTTGCGCAAACCAATCAATATACGCTTCTTGCTTTTAAAAAAAAAAAAAAAAAAAAAAAACTATTTTTGATTTTGCTATAAATATCCCTTTTTTATTTTTTTATTATTATTTATTTATTTATTTATTTTCCCCCGAAATTGGCACTTTTTTTGTTTATAGCGCAAAAAAAAAAAAAACAGAGGTGATTAAATACCACCAAAAGAAAGCTCTATTTGTGGGGATGGGGGGGGAAATGATTAATTTAATTTTGTGTACAGTGTTACATGACCACACAATTGTCATTCAAAGTGTGGCCTGGGGATGAAATTGCCCGGTATTGAAGTGGTTAAAATGAGCACTTTTTTTTTTTTTTTTTCTCACGTTCGTGTCCCATAGACTTTAACGGTGTTCGAACAAATTTTTAGCCTATTTGCATGTTCTGCTGCCAACCGAACCGGGGGGATGTTCGGCTCATCCCTACCGATACGTATAAGCCATGTTTGGTAAACTCTGACTCGGCGCTTTTTTTATTTTATTCATTTTTTTTTGTTTCTCTTCAGGTGGACATGGAGATAGCGGAGTTTCACAAGTTGGCTCGAAAATTACGCATTATTCCTTCCACTGCAGAAAACGCCAACGGTTACGACCTCCAGATCGATTGTAACCTAGACAACGAGGAGAGTCTCCACCACTGCCGAAACCAGATCAATGTAAGGATCCCCGGGGGGGGGGGGGGAGGGGATCACCTGTAGGCAATAACAACGTTGTGCTAATGGTGTACACTTCTCTGGTCACATTGGCCTTCATGCAGACATCTCTTATCTCTTGAGGCAAGAAGTGTTCTTGACTGAAACCCATGGAAATGTTAAAACCATGAAAATACTGGAATCTGAGGGGCGGACACAGATCCTGCCTTTCATTACTGGGAGGATCTCCCTAATCGGTAATGATCGTTGACTTTGGGAGGGCAGATTTGCAGCACATCTCTATAATACATGTATATTTCTCAAGGCTTTATCCCTATGAAGATCCTGAAAGTACAGGAAGATTCCTCTGCCCAAAATGCACACGCCTCCTGTTCTGGGCCAACTGACATCAGTTTTGTGGTGTCAGCCCTGTCCAGTTGCATTTTGCTCCACTACTCAAACTCTCCCGTCACCACAACACAGACCCTAATTATATGAAGTCCAAAGAGAAGAACTGGAAGGGATGATTAGACAAAGGAAGTGTGCAGAGGACACTGTTGTGAATTTCTAACAATATTATTTAATAATCATAATAATTATTAATAATAATACACTCACTGGCCACTGTATTGGGTACACTTTGCTAGTAGCGGGTTGGACCCCCTTTGCCTTTATTCCTCATGGCATATAGATACAACAAGGTGTTGGAAACATTCCTCAGATTTTGCTCCATAGTGACATAACATCACGTAGTTGCTACAGATTTTTCGGCTCCACATTCATGATGCCAATTACCCATTCATCACATCCCAAAGGTGCTTTATTGGATGAGATGTGGTGAGTGTGGAGGCCATTGGAGGACAGTGACCTCATTGTCCAGTGGTGAGATGATTGGAGCTTTGTGACATGGTGACATTATCCTGCTGGAAGGAGCCATCAGAAGATGGGGACACTGTAGTCATAAAGGGATGGACATGGTCAGCAACAACCATACTCGGGTAGGTTGTGGGGTTGAAACCATGCTCAATTGGTGCTAAGGGGTCCAAAGTGTGCCAAGAAAACATTCCATGCACCATTACACCACCAGCCTGAACTGGTGATACAAGGCAGGATGGATCCATGCGCCAAATTCTGACCCCACCATCTGAATGTCACAGCTGAAATCCAGACTCATCAGACCCGGCAACGTTTTTCCAATCTTTTGTGTAATTTTGGTGATCCTGTGCGAATTGTAGCCTCAGTTTCCTGTTCTTAGTTGACAGGAGTGCCAACCGGTGTGGTCTTCTGCTGCTGTAGCCAATCTGCTTCAAGGTTGGATGTGTTGTGCATTCAGAGATGGTATTCTGCATACCTTGGGTGTAACGAGTGGTTATTTGAGTTACTGTTGCCGTTCTATCATCTGGAACCAGTCTGACCTCTGACATCAACAAGGCATTTTCCTCCATACAACTGCCGCTCACTGGATATTTTCTTTCCCCCACCATTCTCTGTAAACCTCAAGACTGTTTGTGTATGAAAATCCCAGAAATACTCAGACCATACCCATCTAACACAAACAACCATGCCACGTTTAAAGTCGCCTAAATCCCCTTTCTTCCCCATTCTGATGCTCGGTTTGAACTTCAGCAGGTTTTCTTCACCACGTCTAGATGCCCTAAATGCGTTGAGTTGCTGCCATGTGATTGGCTGATTAGCAATTTATGTTGCCAAGTTATTGAACAGGTGTACCTAATAAAGTGGCTGGTGAGTGTATAACAACAATAAACGTTTAACTGTATAGTTAAAGAGGAGCGCGCCCAAAAAATAAAGTCAGCAGCTACCAATACTGTAGCTGCTGACTTTTAATATAAGGACACTTACCTGTCCAAGGATCCAGCACTTTCTTTCTCGTACATCACGGGACACAGAGCGACATAGTCATTACTAATGGGTTATATAGATACCGTCAGGTGCTGGCACTGGCAACTTCCAAAACCGGAAGTACCCTCCCCTATATAAGCCCCTCCCATCCGGGAGCACCTCAGTTTTTTGCCAGTGTCTAAGGTGTTGGCCAAGAAGAAACATGTGTTTTTCACTGAGCTTGCGTACAGGTTCTTTTGGGCCTCAGTAAGCTATTCCGGATCCGACCAAAAAAGCTTCATAGCTAAACGGTCGGTACCCGGGCCTTGCAGAGAAGAGCAAGGTTTTGCCTGTAATGCTTCTCTTAGGAGAGCTGGACCCTGGGATCCAGAGCTCTGGTCATACCCACGACCAAGATGTTTTCTGTGCAGGGTGCTATACAGGTCCAGGGGAGTGGAATCCTTGGGAACCCGGTCCCTGAAGGTTTGATTACAATGCCTGCCGTGATAGGTGAAGTTTGGGCTTTTTGTGGACCAAACAAAGTCCTGCGGCGGGGAACAGGTAAGTGGGGGCCCCCAGGAACTTGGTTCTATTGGGGGACCCCCAAGCCTAATTTGTCTTTCTGTCTGTTACCTAATGGTATTCCCGCAAAATTCTGTGCATGCCTGTAACTACTAAAAAAATGTAATAATTTTTAATGGTGGTCAAGAGAAAAAAAAAAAAAAATTTTATTTTTTTTTTATATATATATTTAATATATTAGACTGCGGTACCTGTGTTTGTCCACTAGAGGCCGCTGTGGAATGTTTTCTTGTCATGTGGACTAGCTTCTTCTCAGCAGAGCAAAGTCCAGGCAGATGGGGAGTTCTCTTATAGGAAACTGCTTCCTCTGCCATGTTGCAGTGCTCGTCCATCCCCCGGCCTGCGGCAAAGAGGGGCCCTGGCTCCTGTCCCTTGTTACCATATTTGAAATTAGCGCCGAAGGCGCACGTGGCCGCGCGCGTGCGCGTGCACGCGCCTCTATATATAGAGGTGAGCCGGGAAAGGGGGCGGAGCCTGGGGGATGACGCTCTGTGCGCGCCGCAGCGCTTCTGCGCATGTGCGGGCGTCCCAGCAGTTTTAAAAAAAACACAATATTGTAGTGAGCTGGCTATGAAGTACAGAGACAGAGCTGGCAACATTTAAAGGCATACAGCAAGCGGTTGATACAGGCATCCCCTAGAAAGGCACATTAGTAGACACCAACTGTGATATAGCAGCAATTGTGCTAGACTATTCTCAGTAAAAGTGGTGTATTACGGCTGGAATACCTCAGCTTTAGGCTTAGGAATATGCCGTCCAGAAGCTCCGGAACTGAATCTTCCAGGAAGCAAAGGGGGTCTCATCGGGCTCGGAGGATCTTGGGCATACTCCTGCTGCACCAGTCTCCCCTGAAGTTCAGAGGTAAGTGACCGTAGAGACCCCGCAGGGGTACTTGGTACTGTGGCTGTCCTCAGTTCACCTGCTCCTGTGTATGTAACAGAGGAGGTTTTTTCCTCAGCTCTGGGAGGATTAGAGAGAGATTGTCAACATTTATCGCTGCCTCCCTGTCAGGGAAAGCACGCCCGATCTCCGTCTCCTCCTTCAGAGTGCCTGTTAGCAGAGCAACAGTCCCATACAGGGATCGACCTGCCTGAAGGGGATCAGGATGAGGTTGATTCTGTTATAGAGGAATCAACAGTGGGGGAACCTTTTCTCAGCATCTCAAGCTGAAAGATTATGGGTTCAGTCTCTGACTAACATGGTCCGATCAGCATTTAAAAATGCACCTTGCGGAACCATCAACCACTACTGTATCCTCGTTGGGGTCGCTAGAAGCCCCCAGACTGTTTGTTCTTTTCCACTTCACCCTTTACTGAAAGGGCTCATTTACCAGGATTGGGAACGTCCTGAGAAAATATTTATTCCCCCAAGAGATTTCCGGTGGTCTATCCCATGGAGGATAAGTTCATCAAAAAAAAAAAAAAAAAAAAATGGAAGGTCCCTACAGTGGACGCAGCCATCTCTTGTATGTATAAATCACTGACATGTCCAGTGGATAATGTCCAAATGTTCAAGAACCCAATAGATAAAAGATTGGAGTCCTTATGAAAATCTGCTTGGTGATACAACCAGCAGTAGCAGCTATTGGGGTCTGCTAAGCAGTGAAGGATCAGTTGAAACAGGTCTTGAGGGACTTGACAGATCAGCAGGCTTTGCCCTAGCTGATCTACCTAGAGCCTTAGGCTTTGCGGTTGACGCCATAGAGGATTCAGTCCATCAGGCCTCCCGCCTTACGCTGTCTATAGTACATATGCGTAGGCTCCTATGGCTCAAAAACTGGTCTGCTGAAGCTCCCTGTAAAGAATGGCTGGTTAGCGTCCCATTTCATGGTGAACGCTTATTCAGGGAAAACCTGGACAAATATATCCAGAAAATTTCCAGCGGTAAAAATACGCTCTTGCCGGTTAAAAGCAGAGTTAGAGGTCCCTCTTTAAGAGGCCTGCTTCTCCAGTCCCTGGGGCATCGGCTGTGTAACAGTTCCGACGGCCTCCTCGGTCAAATCCCGGGGGTAAAAAACAGGGACAGTAGCAGGGTAATGAGAAACCCTGGGTCAGGGGAGGTACAAAACCTCCCCCAAAGTTAAATTCATTGAAGCCCCCACTCAGTCGGGTGGGGGGAGGACTCCAGTTGTTCGCAAGAGACCTGGCGGGACACGATCAAGACACATAGGTGCTCTCCGCAGTAGGTTTGGGATACAGTTTGGAGTTAAAAGACTCTCCTCCTTCCCATTTTGAGGTCAAACGTGCCAAGGGATCCCCGGAAGAGAGAGTCCCTCCTGTTGGCACTAGAACAACTATTGCTCCAAGGAGTAATTATGGAGGTTCCCCTGGAAGAATGAGGGTTTGGGTTTTACTCAAACCTCTTTACAGTCCCGAAGCAAACGCGGACGGGAGGCCCATATTAATTCTAAAAGGGCTATACAAATTCCTGTATATCAGGACTTTCCGATGGAGTCGATCCGATCGGTGGCCACTGCCCTACAAGGGGAGGATTGGTTAGCCACGATCGACATCAAAGATGCTTATTTGCACATTCCCATCTTTCCAGTCCACCAAAAATTTCTACGCTTTGCAGTAGAAGGGCGCCATTTTCAGTTCAGAGCCTTACCCTTCGGTTTGGCCACAGCACCACGAGTGTTTACAAAAATTCTGGCCCTTTATTGGCCAATCTAAGAACACAAGGTTGTAATGATAATGGCATATCTGGATGACTTGTTGCTGATAGACCACTCAGTGAAAAAACTAGACGTGGTCGTTCACAAGACGATCAAGTATCTGGAATCTCACGGTTGGATTATCAACCGAGACAAGTCAGCCCTAAAAACCAGTCAAAAGTCTGGAATACTTGGGGCTAAGGTTGGATTCAGGCCAGAGAAAAATATTCTTGCCTCGAGGAAAGGTGTTGTCTTTGAAAGATTTGATCCACTTAGTGGGTACAAAAAAGACAGCCGTCCATACGCCTGTATATGAGGCTGCTGGGAAAAATGGTGGCATCATTCGAAGCAGTACCCTACGGTCAATTCCATTCAAGGAATTTGCAAGGGGCCATACTGTCAGCCTGGAACAAAAAAGTTCAGGCCCTAGACTTACAATGTCCTTGTCCCCTTCCGTTCGCAAAGAGCCTCCGTTGGTGGTTGGTTCCCCAGAATCTGGAGAAAAGGAAATCCTTCAGTCCGATTTCTTGGAAGGTGGTCACTACAGATGCCAGCCTTATAGGCTGGGGAGCAGTACTGGAGCAATAGTCTCTCCAGGGCAGATGGTCGGATGCAGAAAAGGCCCTGCCCATCAATCTCTTAGAGATACGAGCAGCCCGGTATGCCCTAGTAGCATGGACATCCAAACTCCAAGGGTCCCCTGTCAGAATTCAATCAGACAATGCCACAGCAGTGGCATATATCAATCATCAGGGGGGCACCAGGAGTCGTGCAGCCCAGAGGGAAGTAAATTACATCCTGAAATGGGCAGAAAAATATGTCCCAGCCATATCTGCGGTATTCATTCCAGGAGTGGAGAATTGGAAGGCGGACTTTCTAAGTCGCCAGCAATTAGGCCCAGAGGAAGGGTCCCTTCACCCCGAGGTTTTCTGGACAATATGTCAGCGGTGGGGAACATCGGATGTAGATCTTCTAGCATCCAGATTCAACGCAAAGGGGGACAGGTTTGTCTCTCGGACAAGGGATCCCCTAGCTTGCGGCTCGGATGCCCTAGTGTTCCCTTGGGATCAGTTCAAGCTGATATATGCATTCACACCGCCACAATGGTTACCTCGATTACTCCGCAGAATCAGGGTAGAAAAGAAACCAGTGATTCCGGTGGCTCCAGCGTGGCCCCGAAGAGCGTGGTACGCGGAGATTGAAAAATTTCAGTGGGGAGTCCTTGGACTCTCCCACGTCGTCCGGCTTTCGCAAGGACCGATATACCACCCTTCTTTACCAGCCCTAGGTTTGACGGCCTGGCTATTGAAGCCCACATTCTAAAAAAGAGAGGGCTCTCTAATGCTGTGGTATCTACCATGATCAATGCCAGGAAGCCGGTATCCAGGCAGATCTACTGTAGAATCTGGAAGGCGTACATCGCGTGGTGTGAGGCCAAGAAATGGCATCCACATAAGTACGTAATAGGTAGGATTCTGGACTTCCTACAGTGGGCTGTAGATAGGAAGCTTGCCTTGAGTACTATCAAGGGTCAGATTTCGGCCTTGTCAATATTTTTTCAAAGGCCCTTGGCTTCGCATTCACTAGTCAAAGCCTTTATACAGGGAGTGAGGCGTATTAGTCCTCCGGTTAATATTCCCATATGTCCATGGGATCTAAACTTGGTTCTGTCGGTTCTACAGAAACAACCATTTGAACCATTGCAGCATATTTCCTTGGTGCTTCTCACCAGGAAATTGATTTTTCTAGTAGCCATTTGTTCGGCTAAAAGAGTATCGGAATTAGCAGCTATGTCCTGTAAGGAGCCATATCTGGTTATCCATAAGGACAGAGTAGTGTTACATCCTCATCCAGCCTTTCTTCCTAAGGTGGTATCGAGTTTTCATTTGAACCAAGATGTGGTTCTTCCTTCTTTTTTTCCCCAAACCTACTTCGGTAGAGGAAAAGTTATTGCATTCTTTGGATGTAGTAAGAGCAGTTAAAGCTTATCTAAAAGCCACTGCTCAGATTCGCAGAACGGATACTTTGTTTATTCTGCCGGAAGGCCCCAGAAAGGGTCAGGCAGCGTCAAAATCTACTTTAGCCAAGTGGATTCGACAGGTCATAATACAAGCCTATGGCTTGAGAAGGAGACCGCCTCCGTTCAAAGTTAGAGCGCACTCCACGAGAGCAGTTGGAACTTCATGGGCAGTGCATCACCAGGCCTCCCTGGCTCAAATCTGTAAGGCCGCAACATGGTCTTCGGTACACACGTTTACTAGGTTCTACCAGGTGGATGTTAGAAGTCAGGAGGATGTCGCCTTTGGGCGCAGTGTGTTGCAGGCCGCAAAAGATCCTCATGTCTGATAGCGCTCAGCTTATATATGGTGTATCCCCCCCCTCATTTGGCATTGCTTTAGGACATCCCATTAGTAATGACTATGTCGCTCTGTGTCCCGTGATGTACGAGAAAGAAAATAGGATTTTTATAACAGCTTACCTGTAAAATCCTTTTCTTGGAGTACATCACGGGACACAGAGCTCCCACCCCTCTTTAGGGACACTTATTGCTTTGCTACAAAACTGAGGTGCTCCCGGATGGGAGGGGCTTATATAGGGGAGGGTACTTCCGGTTTTGGAAGTTGCCAGTGCCAGCACCTGACGGTATCTATATAACCCATTAGTAATGACTATGTCGCTCTGTGTCCCGTGATGTACTCCAAGAAAAGGATTTTACAGGTAAGCTGTTATAAAAATCCTATTATCCTAACCCGAGCCGATTCTTCAAGCTTCGGGTCCAGGCGCTGGCATCTTGACTAAAGGAAACCAGCAGTGAAGTTTTGCGGCTTCACAGCTGGTTTGGGTGAAGTTCTGCTTTAACCACTAGCCCGCCGTCATATGACGGCGGGACGATGAGGCTCTCGTTCTGGGCGGACGTCATATGACGTCACGCCTTCCCAAGCCACTGGGTGGCGCACCCGCTGCGTCACTGGGAACCCGGTGCGCGTGGCCGCGATGTCCGCCGGGCACCTGCGATTGCCCAGTAACTGAGCAGGACCGTGGATGTGTGTGTGTGTGTGTGTGTGTGTGTGTGTGTGTGTGTGTAAACACAGAAATCCACACCCTGTCAGGGAGAGGAGAATGATGGTGTGTCCCCTGTACATAGGGACACTGATCGGTCACCTCACCCAGTCAGTCCCCCCCCCCCCCACAGTAAGAATCACTCCCTAGGGAACATATTAACCCCTTGATTGCCCCCTAGTGTTAACCCCTTCCCTGCCAGTCATATTTATACAGTAATCCGTGCATTTTTATAGCACGGATTGCTGTATAAATGTGAATGTGTCAAAAGTGTCCGATGTGTCCGCCGAAATATCGCAGTCACGATAAAAATCACAGATCACCACACCATTACTAGTAAAAAATAAATAATAAAAATTATATAAATAATATATATACCAAAAATCTGTAGAATACGTATCTGCCTAACCTGAGGAAATTTTTTTCGTTTAAAAAAAAAAATATATATATATATATATATTTTCAAACTTGTCCTTTTTGTTTATAGCGCAATAAATAAAAACCGCAGAGGTGATTAAATACAACCAAAATAAATCTCTATTTGTGGGGAAAAAATTATAAACACTTCATTTGGGTACAGTGTAGCATGACCGCGCAATTGTCATTCAAAATGTAACAGCGCTGAAAGCTGAAAAATGGCTTGGGCAGGAAGGGGGTGAAAGTGCCCGTTTATTGAGGTGGTTAAAGTTCAGCTTTTGGAGCATGTTGCATCCAAATTCAGAGCGTAACATGCTCCAGCATGTGTTCTCTGTGTGAGATCGGTGGTCTGCCAAACCCCTTTGTGAAGTCAGCGGCAGCGCAAGAGATCTCCAATCGGCAGGAGCATGAAGTCTGCTGGTTGTACTGCTCTAGCTCGGTGAGGGATGTCAGACCAATGTACAGAGATGACGGATTTCACACAAACCGTGCCTAGAGTGTAAACGTTTACTTCTAAACCGAGTACAATGTATTACCGACATAGGCGTGCGCACAGGGTGTGCCGGGTGTGCCTAGGCACACCCTAATCACCCCATGTGCATTAGCATTATCCAGGAGCAGCACCAGGTGGGTGGTTGGGGGTGCCAGTGGCCATTGTAAATGCCCCCATTATATTAAAATCTAGGTTCATTTTTAGGAACACATTACACCCGTATTTAGGGTGTTTAGTAATATGCTCCCAATCAACTGGCTCAAACCACCAGCGCCCCTTCCTGTGACAGCAGGTGGCGTTCATGTGTGTTTGAGCTTTGGGGTGCACACCCTAATGCAATAGGCTGCGCACACCTATGATTACGGACATTGTATGCAGTTTTTATTAGCAAGTCTTTTCTGATCCAACGCTTAACCTTTATCCTTTCCTTTCTATAGCTCCCCTTACTGGAGATGCTGACACAGTCAGAAGATCAGATAACGAAGGCTGTTAATAAGAAGATGGAGATTCAGGAAGTGAATGAGCAGGTGGGATGGAGCTCTGATTACCATTCAGATCCTTTTATACAATGTAGAATACAGTTTTCTTACAACTGTAGCAGATTCTGTTTTCATTGTGCTGGATTGAGGATGAATGGGACAAATTGAATGTTTGCTGTCCATTATTTTAGTCTCTTGAGGGACACAAAAGTCTTGTACGATCGGGTTATACTGCCGCCTACAGAACGATTAAACACTGCCAAAAAGATTGTAGGCCAGCCTTGGATAACCCTCTTCTTCCTCCTCCTCCTCCTCCTCCTTTTTTTTTTTCCCTCCTTTTTTTTTTTTTCCTCCCTTCATTTTTTATTTTAGTGCCAGGAGAATAAATGTAATTTCTTCAACTCTGCGGTTTTGCTAGCTTTTCTCCTTCTGTCAGCATTCCTGCTGAGCTGGTCTCTATATGCAGCCATCCAGATCAGCCCTTGATTTGGAGTTCTGTACCCAAACCCTGCTGGACATTGCAGGGCTAGCTAGAATGTGTGTGTGTGTGTGTGTGTGTGTGTGTTTGTTTGTTTGTTTGTGTTTTTTTTTGTACTGGATTCCCCATTGTGGGGTTTTCAGACCTCCGTGTACTGGTAAGTTGGCTGCAGAGGTCCAGAGCTGTGGCATTGCCTCAGTGTTTGCTCTGTCTCTGAAAACCTCAGTCTGTTGAGCAAGACACTTTGGGCCAATGCAGCGGGAGCGGTGTGTGTGTGTGTGTGTGTGTGTGTGTGTGTGTGTGTGTGTGTGTTTTTTTTCTTTCTATTGCCGGTGTCTTGTCGAGCTGGTTCCCCTATCGATATGGATCCAGGCTCGACTGCGCAGGCGCTGCCAAACAGCTGTTAAAGCTCGGAGATTTCCGTATGCTCGGCTTGCGCCTGCGCAGTCAAGAGGGAACCAGATCGATAGGAGGAACCATAGGCTCGCCAGCTGCAGACGCGCTCGCCCCTGATGCTTCATTACACACGCCGCTTTCTTCTTCATGCCGCTCTATACAGCAAGGGGCGGATCAGATGTGATATTGAGCAGTGCGATTTGTTTGTTTATACACAACGCTCTATACAGCAAGGGGCTGTATAGAGCGTCTTGTATAAACAAACAAATCGCCCTGCTCAATATCCTCACATCTTATCCGCCCCTTGCTGTATACAGCGGCATGAAGAAGAAAGCGGCATGTGGAACTAAGCAACGGGAGCGAGGGCGTCTGCAGCTGCCGAACAGCTGTTACACCTCGGAGATTTCCGTAGCCTCGGTTTGCGCCTGCGCAGTCTAGCTCGGAACCATAGGAGGAACCAGCTCGGCAGAACACCGGCATGCTTTATCTTTACATTCATCTATCAGTGGGGGAGCCCGTTGATAGATGATGACTCATGGTTGTTAAGGACGTGGGCGGCCAGCTTCCCGGCCCGCTGCTTAACCAGCTATTTCTTCACACAGAATTCTAATCAGGCCATCGTTTTTCGACCCATCTGAATTCTAATCGTTCTGAAAAGTTGGAATTTGTTAGAAAATGTATTAAATTAAATTAATTTGAATGAAAACAAATTCCGAAACTAAACTAATTCCATCACAAAACAAAATTGGTAACATTACTAAACTAAACCAATTGTTCCGTTCTGCACTTGTCTAGTGAGCAATAATGCCATCCACTGGATGTAAAGCAGGGGTCTCCTAACCTTCTAAGCAAAGGGCCAGTAAACTGTCCTTCAGGCTTTTAGGAGGCTGGACTGTGGTCAGTGGGAGTAGAAAATGTTCTGGCATTAGTGCAGCTCGCTGTACAAATTCAGCAATGCCGAATCCTGACTAAGCTCCTGCACATGCGCAGGAGTGATGTCTTCCCCGCCAAGCCAATGAACGCAGACAGCAATTAAGACCTGGATGCCAGCTACCCGACTGTCGGTGGGGAGCTCGGATGCTACATCAGTGACTATAGCTCCACTTTAGGGTAGTTTGGCCTTTCACCTCAACCAGCACTTGGTCCTTCCATCCCTCTGTCTGACTTCAGTTCACCAGAAGACGTTCTTTCTCCATAGTCTGGATGTAGTTCTCAGAGCATATCTTACAGCCACAGCTTTCTTCAGAAAGACTGACTCTGCCGTGTCATTCCTGAAGGTCTCCATACGGGTGAACCAATTTCTTCTACCATTTGTGTGTCTTTTTTTCTTCCTGTAGCTGATATCCCTGAACTCCGATAAAAGAAATGATGTGAAGAAACTCAAGGATGAGGTCCAGAGGCTGGATGATCTCTTACTGCAGAAGAATCAGGTAGGGTCTTTGTTTTGATGTGTGTCAACTAGGATTATGGGAATTTGTGCCCCCACCATGCATTATAATTCTTGTGATTTATCCCAGGACGCAGAAGAACAGGAGAAGAAATGGGCATCTGAGCTCCAGTCTTTAGAGAAACATCGCCAGGTGCTGGAGTCTGGAGTAAGCAAAGGACTGGAGGAGACTATGAAGGACCTAGAGAGGGCCCAGCAGGAGTAAGTACAGAACAGAGGCTCTGACACACCAGGCTGCACAACTCATGCCCTTGGGAGGCATAGGCTCAACTCTGGGTATAGTATTTGTGTGTTTATATGTGTATAATTATATATATATATTTTTTTTCTTCTTCTTTCTTTGCCTGAAGATTACCTAAAAGCCCCGAACTGTATACATTTTCTGAAAGCAGACACCCTACAGAATAAAATAATGGTAGTTCCAATTTTTTTATCTACCACAAAGTTTCAGTAAAAAAAACACAGTAAAAGTTAATTTTAGTGGGGAACAAAAAGACCAAATCACCCAATTTTGTGGTAAAATATAAAAGCTGAGGTTGCACCGAGTAAATAGATACCCAACGTGTCAAATCTTAAATATGTCGGTACCCTATATTTTCTCCATAGGCGACACTTTAAAAGCTCCCTATAAGTTCATCAGTTTAACGTTACGACGGAAGTCAGGGGCTAGAATTTATTTTTCTTTCTCGTACATCACGGGACACAGAGCGGCATAGTCATTACTATGTGGGTTATATAGATACCTTCAGGTGCTGGCACTGGCAACTTCCAAAACCGGAAGTACCCTCCCCTATATAAGCCCCTCCCATCCGGGAGCACCTCAGTTTTTTGCCAGTGTCTAAGGTGTTGGCCAAGAAGTAACATGTGTTTTTCACTGAGCTTGCGTACAGGTTCTTTTGGGCCTCAGTAAGCTATTCCGGATCCGACCAAAAAAGCTTCATAGCTAAACGGTCGGTACCCGGGCCTTGCAGAGAAGAGCAAGGTTTTGCCTGTAATGCTTCTCTTAGGAGAGCTGGACCCTGGGATCCAGAGCTCTGGTCATACCCACGACCAAGATGTTTTCTGTGCAGGGTGCTATACAGGTCCAGGGGAGTGGAATCCTTGGGAACCCGGTCCCTGAAGGTTTAATTACAATGCCTGCCGTGATGGGTGAAGTTTGGGCTTCTGTGGACCAAACAGAGTCCTGCGGCGGGGAAGAGGTAAGTGGGGGCCCCTCAGGAACTTGGTTCTATTGAGGGGACCCCCAAGCCTAATATGTCTTTCTGCCTGTTACCTAACGGTATTCCCGCTAAATATTTATGCATGCCTGTAACTACTAAAAAATGTAATATTTTTAATAGTGGTCAAGAAAAAAAAAAAAATATAGACTGCGGTACCTGTGTTAATCCACTAGAGGCCGCTGTGGAACGTTTCTTGTCATGTGGACTAGTTTCTTTTCATCAGAGCAAGTCCAGGCAGATGGTGAGTTCTCTTGTGGGAAACTGCTTCCTCTGCCATGTTGCAATGCTCGTCCATCCCCCGGCCTGCGGAGGGGCCCTGTCTCTTGTCCCTAGTTTCCCTTTTCAAAAAAGAGCGCCGAAGGCGCATGTGCCCGCGCGCGTGCGCGTGCACGCGCCTCCTATATATAGAGGTGAGCTGGGAAAGGGGGCGGAGCTTGGGGGATGACGCTCTGTGCGCTTCTGCGCATGTGCGGGCGTCCCAGCATGTTAAAAAGCACAATTATGTGTTGTGAGCTGGCTATGGAGTGCAGAGACAGAGCTGGCAACATTTTAAAAAAGGCATACAGCAAGCGGTTGATGCAGGCATCCCCATAGAAAGGCACATTAGTAGACACCAACTGTTTTTATAGCAGCAATTGTGCTAGACTATTGTCAGTAAGTGGTGTATTTCGGCTGGAATACCTCAGCTTTGGGCTTAGGAATATGCCGTCTAAAAACTCCGGGACTAAAAATCCCAGGAAGCATAGGGGGTCTCCATCGGGCTCTGAGGATCTTGGGCATGCTTCGGCTGCACCAATCTCCCCTGAAGAATCAGAGGTTAGTGACCGTAGAGCACCCTCAGGAGTACCTGGTACTGTTGCTGTCCTCAGTTCACCTGCTCCTGTGTATGTAACAGAGGAGGTTTTTTCCTCAGCTCTGGGAGGTCTGGAAGAGAGATTGTCAGCATTGATCGCTGCTTCCCTGTCACAGGGAAAAAGCGCTCGATCTCCGTCTCCTCCCTCAGAGTGCCTGTTAGCGGAGCAACAGTCCCATACAGGGATCGACCTACCTGAAGGGGATCAGGATGAGGTCGATTCTGTTGTAGAGGAATCAACAGTGGAAGAGCCATTCTCAGCATCACATGCTGAAAGATTCTGGGTTCAGTCCCTGACTAACATGGTCCGATCAGCATTTAAAATGCCCCTTGCGGAGCCATCATCCACTTCTGTCTCCTCGTTGGGGTCGCTAAAAGCTCCCCAGACTGTTTGTTCCTTTCCGATCCATCCTTTACTGGAAGGGCTCATTTACCAGGATTGGGAGCATCCTGATAAAATATTTACTCCTCCCAAGAGATTTCAGGTGGTCTATCCCATGGAGGATAAGTTCATCAAAAAATGGAGGGTCCCTACAGTGGACGCAGCCATCTCTTGTGTGAATAAATCACTGACATGTCCAGTAGATAATGTCCAAATGTTCAAGGACCCAATAGATAAAAAATTGGAGTCCTTATTAAAATCTGCTTTTGCTACAGCAGGCTTGGTGACACAACCAGCAGTGGCAGCTATTGGGGTCTGCCAAGCAGTGAAGGATCAGTTGAAACAGGTCTTAAGGGACTTGCCAGATCAGCAGGCTCTTGCCCTAGCTGATCTACCTAGAGCCTTATGCTTTGCGGTGGACGCTATAAAGGATTCAATCCATCAGGCCTCCCACCTTACGCTGTCTGTAGTACATATGCGCAGGCTTCTGTGGCTCAAAAACTGGTCTGCTGAAGCTCCCTGTAAAAAATTGCTGGTCAGCTTCCCATTTCTTTTTTTTTTTTTTTTTTTTTTATTTATCATAAGGAGCAGATCCCGCAAGGACCAACAGGTTACAGGGTAATATGTACTATATACCATACAGTATAAAACAGTAATCAATCAACATGAAACATGCATGTACAGCAGGTTGGTCCCCTTAAACATTTCCTGTGGGTTTAAGTAACATGTGTCATACCAGGGTATAGTGCATTGCCTGCTGCTGTGTGTTGATAGAGTGTGGTGTGCTTGGGGTCTGTGTGAACTTATGTCTCTATGTGTGTCCTGCACTGAGGTTTCCCCTGCATGCAGCTTAAGTTGTCTGGCTCTGTAGGGAATTTGTATGAGTGTTTGCAGTCCCGCGGAGTCCGCCCTCCGTTTTTATTGTATTTATTTTGTACAAAAAATTCCCCCCCCCCTCCCCAAACCCCCCGGCCGCGGCCCCCTATCTCAGGGGGAGCTACCGCAGCACGGGGGAATCAAGGCAGGGGCGGGAAATAGAATAAAGAAACTAGTGGTGTAGGGGGAAAAGTGGGTGGGATTAGGGAAAGAGGACAGAGGGAGTAAAGGGGAAAGGGGGAAGACCGTCCCGTCCGCGGCCATGGAGTCTCTATCATCCATATGCCCTCTTCCATTTACTGACTGGTCTGTCTTCCCGTACAGTTTTTGGTTTTTCCTACTACTGCGTTGTATTGTGATTAGGTTATTATGTCGGTTCCTCTCAAGGTCTGGCCCTCCTCAGAGTATATGAACGTATGCCATGTTTGCCAGGTTTTAGTGAATATCTCTTGTCTCTTTTGCCCTGAAAGGGTAAGATCCTCCATTTGCCTCATTTCTTCTACCTTTCGGAGCCACAGATCGATGGACGGCGGAAGGGCAGACCTCCAACAAAGCGGAATGCATGCCTTAGCCGCATCAAGCAGGTGGCGTATCACTGATTTTTTATATTTCCTGATGGGGATGTCATTCCCATGCAGGAGAAAAAATGCTGGATCGGCCGGGATGGGCCGCTCCGTGAGTTTTTGTATTGTCTCATGAATGACCTTCCAGAAATGTTGTAGCTTGGGGCAGGACCAAAAGATATGTAGTAAGGTCCCTTTTTCAGTTTGACATCGCCAGCACCTATCCGATGTCGTCGGAAATATTTTTTGTAGTAGGACTGGGGTTTTGTACCAGCGTGATACAATTTTATAATTAGTTTCCTGTATCTTGGTGCAGATTGAGGTTTTGTGTGTGTGTTGGAGTATGTGCTGTCTTCTGGTGGAGCTAAACTGTGTCTCTAGCTCCTCTTCCCATTTAAGTAAACCAGGGGGAACAAAGTTTTCTGGGGGGTTGTTCAGGAGGGTGTAGGTCAAGGAAAGGGTATGGGACAGGACTCCCGTGTCCCCGCAAAGGTCTTCTAACGTCGTACGCGGTTGGTCAGCGTCTGAGGGTGGTGGGATAGTGCTGAGGAAGTGGCGTATCTGTAGAGCTCTCAAAAAATCTAGGTGGAATGGACCCGTGGGGTCCGATAGTTCCTCAATCGATTTCCATTCCCCTCCAGAGCTAAAGTGAGATGCCTGATATATCCCTGACTCTGCCAGGGCACGGAAAGGTCCGTCCCCCAGACCTGGTTTGAAAAAGGGGTTGCCTAGTATCGGATATAGAGGAGAGTTTGGGGTGAAAAGGGTCAGTTTGGACATGAGGCTTGCGCATACCTTCGATGTGTTCCCTATTAGCGGGTGTCGCTTGACTTCTGGTGGTAAACCCATATAGCACCATGGTGTACTCTGAAGAGGGATCGTGTGCTGAGCCTGCTCCACCTGAGTCCACAATTTGGTCTCTTTATGGCGGTACCAGTCCAACAGTCTTCCCAAGTGAACCGCCTGGTAGTAGGCGCGTAAGTTCGGTAGTGCTAGGCCCCCGTGTTGCTTGGGGAGGACGAGAATTGTGTTGGCTATTCTAGGTCTCTTCCCGGCCCACACGAACTCCGTGAACAGGGATTGTACTTGCTTAAAGTATGTGGTTGGTAGATGTATGGGCAGTGCCTGCATTAAATATAGGAATTTCGGGAGTATAGACATCTTCAAGATGTTGCAGCGTCCCAGCCATGAATGAAGACCCGTTTGCCATTGTTGTAGCAATGTCCTGATCTTTTTTAAAAGGGGTGGGAAGTTCAGATCGTATACTTTCGAGATTTTTTGAGGGAGGTATGTGCCGAGATACTTCAGGGCCGTTGTTGTCCATTTCAATTTAAAATTGGATTGGAGGTGCGTGAGTTGGGACGGTGTTACATTTACCCCCATCGCTTCTGATTTGGCAAAGTTAATCTTTAAGTTGGAAAGTGTGCCGTATGTTGTGAATTCCTGTAGCAGGTTCGGGAGAGAGATCACTGGATTCGAGAGCGTGAACATCAAGTCGTCGGCGTAGGCCGACACTTTGTATTGGGCTAGCTTAACCCGTATCCCTGTTATGTCCGGGTTCTGCCGTATGTGGGCTAAGAATGGTTCAAGGGATAGTGCGAACAGGATGGGTGAAAGAGGGCATCCCTGACGTGTCCCATTGGTGATCAGGAATGGGTCTGACATGACTCCATTGACTCTGACCCTTGCCGCTGGCCGTGTGTATACTGCTGCAATCCAGTTCAGCATGTTACCCCCCAGACCCATATGTTTCAGCGTGTTGAACATGAAGTCCCAGCCCACCCTATCGAAGGCTTTCTCAGCGTCTGTGCTGAGAAATACACTTGGCGTTCTGGTAAGAGTTGCCTGGTACAGCAGGCTCAGCACTTTGGTGGTATTGTCCCTCGCTTCCCTGGAGGGAACAAATCCCACCTGGTCCAGGTGGATAATTCGGGGTATGTATGACTGAAGTCTCATGGCTAGTATCTTCGTGAACAGTTTCAAATCTGTGTTTAACAGAGATATCGGGCGGTAGCTCCCACATTGACTCAGGTCCTTCCCCTCCTTGGGGATCACCGCTATTTGGGCTTGCATTGTGGTATCATATAGTTTTGTCCCCTTGCCCAGGGCATTCAGGAGTGTAACTAAGTAATTACCCAGTGAGGGGAGGAGTGTCTTGTAATACTGCACCGTGAGGCCATCCGGCCCCGGTGCTTTACCTTGTTTAGTGCTCCCTATCGCGCCCTGCAACTCGGATAGCGTTATGGGCTCTTCTAACAGTTGACAGATTTCTGCCTCCAGGGATGGCATATTGGAGTTCCCTATATAGTCCCTTATCTGTTCTGTCGATGGTCTCGTGGTGTTTAGTCAGCTTCCCATTTCATGGTGAACGCTTATTCGGGGAAGACCTGGACAAATATATCCAGAAAATTTCCAGCGGTAAAAGTACACTTTTGCCGGTTAAAAACAGAGTTAGAGGTCCCTCTTTTAAGAGGCCTGCTTCTCCAGTCCCTAGGACATCGGCTGTGAAACAGTTCCGACGGCCTCCTCGGTCAAATCCCGGAGGTAAAAATCAGGGACAATTGCAGGGTAACAAGAAGCCCTGGATCAGGAGAGGTACAAAACCTCCCCCAAAGTCAAATGCATGAAGGGTTGCCCCCACTCAATCGGGTGGGGGGAAGACTTCAGTTGTTCACAGAGACCTGGCGGGACACGATCAGAGACAGATGGGTGCTCTCCGCAGTAAGTCTGGGATACAAATTGGAGTTAAAAGACTCCCCTCCTTCCCATTTTATAAGGTCAAACGTGCCAAGGGATCCCCAGAAGAGAGGATCCCTCCTGTTGGCACTAGAACAATTATTGCTCCAAGCAGTAATTCTAGAGGTTCCCCTGGAAGAATGGGGGTTCGGGTTTTACTCAAACCTCTTTACAGTCCCGAAGCCAAACGGGGACGTGAGGCCCATATTAAATCTAAAAGGGCTAAACAAATTCCTACATATCAGGACTTTCCGGATGGAGTCGATCCGATCGGTGGCCACTGCCCTACAAGGGGAGGAATGGTTAGCCTCCGATCGACATCAAAGATGCTTATTTGCACATTCCCATCTTTCCAGCCCACCAAAAATTTCTACGCTTTGCGGTAGAAGGGCGCTATTTTCAGAGCCTTACCCTTCGGTCTGGCCACAGCACCACGAGTGTTCACAAAAATTCTGGCCCCATTATTGGCCAATCTAAGAACACGAGGTGTAACGATAATGGCATATCTAGACGACTTGTTGCTGATAGACCACTCAGTGGAAAAACTAGAAGTGGTTGTTCACGAGACAATCGAGTATCTGGAATATCACGGTTGGATTATCAACCGAGACAAGTCAGCCCTAAAACCAGTCAAAAGTCTGGAATACTTGGGGCTAAGGCTGGATTCAGACCAGAGAAAAATTTTCTTGCCTCAAGAAAAGGGGTCGTCTTTGAGAGATTTGATCCACCTAGTGGGTACAAAAAGACAGCCATCCATACGCCTGTGCATGAGGCTGCTGGGAAAAATGATGGCATCATTCGAAGCAGTACCCTACGGTCAGGGCCGGCCCTACCATGGGACCCGATGGTACCCCGGTCCCAGGCGGCACTTTAAAGGGGGCGGCAAATTGCCGCCCGTCAGCCAGCGACATTCCGTGTCTCCTACTGATTTTCCTTTCCTGTGTCCCCGATTTTCCAGCCGCCATGTTTAGTGTCCGGCGCCCTGTGATTGGACGAATGGGGGTCATGTGCGGCGTGGGGCTGGCCTGTCAGCGATCGCTCTAGAAGTCCCGCCTCCGCACATGACCGCCATACGCCCAATCACAGTGCGCCGGGAAACACGAACATGGTGGCGGGAGACAAGCACTGGAAGTGTGAGCTGTCTTCGCCTCCGCCTGTCCCTCTGCTTTGTTACGGCGCGGTGGAGATGGGATCATGGAGGTGCAGGCGTGCAGCGTCTGACACCATGGAGCGGGCTGCGGGTGGATGGCGCTGGGGGGAAGTTGGGACGCCAAAGCAGTTCTGCACATCCAGTGCTGAGGTCCGGAGGAGAGTCCTGGTGAAGAGCAGACAAAGGTAAGGAGGACTCAAAGGATGGATTTGCACCGAGCTGTGGGGAGGGGGTCGGGTGTGAGTACTGCAGGAAGTAGGACTCCTACTGTAGGAGTCAGGTGGGTCTGTGTAGTAGGTCAGTGTAGGTGTAAGGTCGGTGGGTCAGTGTATGTGTCAGTCAGTGTAATAGTCAGTGTTGCTGTCAGGTCAGTGTAATGTGAGTAGTGCAGGATGTAGGAGTGAGGTAGGTGTCAGGTAGGTCAGTGTAGGTGTCAGGTAGGTCAGTGTAGGGGTCAGTGTAATGGTCATGTAGGTCAGGTGGGTCAGTGTAATGTGAGTAGTTCAGGAAGTAGGGGTCAGTGTAGGGGTCAGGGTAGGGGTCAGTGTAGGGGTCAGGGTAATGGTCATGTGGGTCAGTGTAATGTGAGTAGTGCAGGAAGTAGGAGTCAGGTGGGTCAGTGTAATGTGAGTAGTTCAGGAAGTAGGGGTCAGTGTATGTGTCAGTCAGTGTAATAGTCAGTGTTGCTGTCAGGTCAGTGTAATGTGAGTAGTGCAGGATGTAGGAGTGAGGTAGGTGTCAGGTAGGTCAGTGTAGGTGTCAGGTAGGTCAGTGTAGGGGTCAGTGTAATGGTCATGTAGGTCAGGTGGGTCAGTGTAATGTGAGTAGTTCAGGAAGTAGGGGTCAGTGTAGGGGTCAGGGTAGGGGTCAGTGTAGGGGTCAGGGTAATGGTCATGTGGGTCAGTGTAATGTGAGTAGTGCAGGAAGTAGGAGTCAGGTGGGTCAGTGTAATGTGAGTAGTTCAGGAAGTAGGGGTCAGTGTAGGGGTCAGGGTAGGGGTCAGTGTAGGGGTCAGGGTAATGGTCATGTGGGTCAGTGTAATGTGAGTAGTGCAGGAAGTAGGAGTCAGGTGGGTCAGTGTAATGTGAGTAGGGTAGGGGTCAGTGTAGGGGTCAGTGTAGGGGTCAGAGTAATGGTCATGTAGGTCAGGTGGGTCAGTGTAATGTGAGTAGTGCAGGAAGTAGGGGTCAGTGTAGGGGTCAGGGTAGGGGTCAGTGTAGGGGTCAGGGTAATGGTCATGTGGGTCAGTGTAATGTGAGTAGTGCAGGAAGTAGGAGTCAGGTGGGTCAGTGTAATGTGAGTAGGGTAGGGGTCAGGGTAATGGTCATGTAGGTCAGGTGGGTCAGTGTAATGTGAGTAGTGCAGGAAGTAGGAGTCAGGTGGATCAGTGCATGTGTCACGTAGGTGTGTCAGGGGGTCAGTGTAGGGGTCAGATAGGTCACATGTGTTCAAAAAATGTGCAGCGCTATGTGGTTAAAACCATGTGTGAAATAAATGTTAAACCTTGAAATGTGAAAAATTAATATATGAAAAATTAATTAAAAAGAAAACTAATGCAGAGTCCAAAAAGAACACAACATAGTCCGTGAAGAGTTAATTCCAAAAGCAAATCCATGAAGGGTTAAGGGCTGTAGCCAATAAAGAGACTAGGGTCTAGTGGAGCATAATAAAATAAAAATAAACATTTCTTGATCAGTTTAGGTCGATATGTATTCTTCTACATATGTTTGGTAAAAAAAATGCAATGTGTATATTGATTAGTTCGCGCAAAAGTTATACCGTCTACAAAATAGAGGATAGATTTATGGCATTTTTATTATTATTATTTTTTTTTTACTAGTGTAGCGGGGTCTGGTGATCTGCGATTTTTAGCTAGACTGTGACATTGCGGTGGACAGATTAGACACTTTTGACACTTTTTTGGGACCAGTGACATTTATACAGCGATCTGTGCTATAAAAATGCACTGATTAATGTGTAAATGTCACTGGCAGGAAAGGGGTTAAATGTGTTCCCTGGGAGGTGTTTCTAACTGGGGGGGATGGGACTGACTGTAGGAGGAGAGAGATCTCTGTTCCTAATCACTAGGAAGAGCAGATCTGTCTCTCCTCCCCTGTCAGAATAGGGATCTGTCTGTTTACATTAACAGATCCCCGTTCTGGCTCTCTGGAGCGATCGCGGCCACCAGCCACGCACAGGTCCTTTTATACTCCTTTACATGTATAGAGCCATGACAGGTCCACTTTAGTTATCATGATATAAAATAATGAATGTGGGGTATTTGGTGGGCGTGATTTTTTTTTGGGGGGGGGGCAGCATTTAATTCTTGGTACCAGGCAGCACAATGTCTTGGGCCGGCACTGCCTACGGTCAATTCCATTCAAGGAATTTGCAAAGGGCCATACTGTCAGCCTGGAACAAAAAAGTTCAGGCCCTAGACTTACCAATGTCCTTGTCCCCTTCCGTTCGCAAGAGCCTCCGTTGGTGGTTGGTTCCCCAGAATCTGGAAAAAGGGAAATCCTTCAGTCCGATTTCTTGGAAGGTGGTCACTACAGATGCCAGCCTTATAGGCTGGGGAGCAGTACTGGAGCAATGGTCTCTCCAGGGCAGATGGTCGGATGCAGAAAAGGCCCTGCCCATCAATCTCTTAGAGATACGAGCAGCCCGGTATGCCCTAGTAGCATGGACATCCAAACGCCAAGGGTCCCCTGTCAGAATTCAATTGGACAATGCCACGGCAGTGGCATATATCAATCATCAGGGTGGCACCAGGAGTCGTGCAGCCCAGAGGGAAGTAAATTGCATCCTGAAATGGGCAGAAAGATATGTCCCAGCCATATCTGCGGTATTCATTCCAGGAGTGGAGAATTGGAAGGCGGACTTTCTAAGTCGCCAACAATTATGCCCAGGGGAATGGTCCCTTCATCCCGAGGTTTTCCGGACAATATGTCAGCGGTGGGGAACACCGGATGTAGATCTGCTAGCATCCAGATTCAACGCAAAAGTCTCTTGGACAAGGGATCCCCTAGCTTGCGGCTCGGATGCCCTAGTGTTCCCTTGGGATCAGTTCAAGCTGATATATGCATTCCCACCGCCACAATTGTTACCTCGATTACTCCGCAGAATCAGGGTAGAAAAGAAACCAGTGATTCTGGTAGCTCCAGCGTGGCCCCGAAGAGCATGGTACGCGGAGATTGTAAAGATGTCTGTGGGGAGTCCTTGGACCCTCCCACATCGTCCGGACCTGCTTTCGCAAGGACCGATATACCACCCTTCCTTACCAGCCCTAGGTTTGACGGCCTGGCTATTGAAGCCCACATTCTAAAAAAGAGAGGGCTCTCTAATCCTGTGGTATCTACCATGATCAATGCCAGGAAGCCGGTATCCAGGCAGATCTACGATAGAATCTGGAAGGCGTACATCGCCTGGTGTGAAGCCAAGAAATGGCATCCACGTAAGTACGTAATAGGTAGGATTCTGGACTTCCTACAATGGGCTGTAGATAGGAAGCTTGCCTTGAGTACTATCAAGGGTCGGATTTCGGCCTTGTCAATATTTTTTCAAAGGCCCTTGGCTTCGCATTCACTAGTCAAAGCCTTTATACAAGGAGTGATGCGTATTAGCCCTCCGGTTAATATTCCCATATGTCCATGGGACTTAAACCTGGTTCTGTCGGTTCTACAGAAACAACCATTTGAACCATTACAGCATATTTCCCTGGTTCTTCTCACCAGGAAATTGATTTTTCTAGTAGCCATTTGTTCGGCTAAAAGAGTGTCGGAATTAGCCGCTATGTCCTGTAAGGAGCCATATCTGGTTATCCATAAGGACAGAGTAGTGTTACGTCCTCATCCAGCCTTTCTTCCTAAGGTGGTATCGAGGTTTCATTTGAACCAAGATGTGGTTCTTCCTTCCTTTTTCCCCAAGCCTAGTTCGGTAGAGGAAAAGTTATTGCATTCTTTGGATGTAGTAAGAGCAGTTAAAGCTTATCTAAAAGCCACTGCTCAGATTCGTAGAACGGATACTTTGTTTATTCTGCCGGAAGGCCCCAGAAGGGGTCAGGCAGCGTCAAAATCTACTTTAGCCAAGTGGATTTGACAGGTCATAATGCAAGCCTATGGCTTGAGAAGGAGACCGCCTCCGTTCAAAGTTAGAGCGCACTCCACGAGAGCAGTTGGAACTTCATGGGCAGTGCATCACCAGGCCTCCCTGGCTCAGATCTGTAAGGCCGCAACATGGTCTTCAGTACACACGTTTACTAGGTTCTACCAGGTGGACGTTAGAAGTCAGGAGGATGTCGCCTTTGGGCGCAGTGTGTTGCAGGCCGCAAAAGATCCTCATGTCTGATAGCGCTCAGCTTATGTATGGTGTACCCCCCCCCCTCATTGGGCATTGCTTTAGGACATCCCACATAGTAATGACTATGCCGCTCTGTGTCCCGTGATGTACGAGAAAGAAAATAGGATTTTTATAACAGCTTACCTGTAAAATCCTTTTCTTGGAGTACATCACGGGACACAGAGCTCCCACCCCTCTTTGGGGACACTTATTGCTTTGCTACAAAACTGAGGTGCTCCCGGATGGGAGGGGCTTATATAGGGGAGGGTACTTCCGGTTTTGGAAGTTGCCAGTGCCAGCACCTGAAGGTATCTATATAACCCACATAGTAATGACTATGCCGCTCTGTGTCCCGTGATGTACTCCAAGAAAAGGATTTTACAGGTAAGCTGTTATAAAAATCCTATTTTTCCTCATTCCTGCGCGCGTATCGATATGTAATGTATAACACAATCTGTTTTCAGGCGTAGGCACCCCTGCCGCGTGTGTTTACATTTGCACATGCATATATGTGGAGGGGCTCAATTTTTTTTTTTTTTGGGGGGGGGGGGGGGGGGATTTAATGTGCTTGGGTTTGGCTTTAATTTTGAACAATTATAAAAAAAAAAAACGTGTGTGTGTGTGCGTGCGCCCTGGTTCTCTTTAATGAGACATTCAGGGTCTTTTAAACCCTGATGTCTCCTCTGTGCTTTACTGAATGTAATGCAAATCACACTGCAGATGGGCAAGCAGAGCCCAGGCCTGTAGTGGGGGGGGGGTCAAAACCTCTGCCCACCATGACGACCTGGCGCCGGCGGTTTGTCGAGCCCTTAACTATGATTTAAAGTTTACCATCTGTTAACAATGCTGAAGATTGAGCACCACAAGGTTCATTTCATTGGCCTCTTTATCTTGCTGCACCATATTACATCTTGCATCTGAAGCATGGGTCTAACGCAGGGGGTCTCAAACTGGCGGCCCTCCAGCTGTTGCCAAACTACAAGTTCCATGAGGCATTGCAAGGCTGACAGTTACAAGCATGACTTCCACAGGCAGAGGCATGATGGGACTTGTAGTTTTGCAACAGCTGGAGGACTGCCAGTTTGAGACCCCTGGTAACGTGATCCCAAAGGAACAGTTCCAATTCTGCCATGTTCTTCCATCCCACAATGCAATGAGAGTGCCTCAGTGGGCAATATTGGAAAGCTCATTGGCTTGTAGAATGAGTGAGGTGTCTGGCAGAGCTCTGAAGTTGGGGCTCTCTATAATTTGGGGTGGAGGGCTTCTTGGGTATACAGAAAACCTTGTGCAGAATGCTTGGAAACATCTGATACTCTTTAGCACATTTATGACAAGTGATAAGTCTAAAAAAAAATTGAATTTCTATGAATGCTATGTAATCAAATACTTCAAAACTGCCACTTTGAAATTTCCATTTTATAGCGGCAGTTTTGTCGGGTGTGCTTCTTTCTTCTTTTTTTCCTTCTTTCTCTTTCTTCTTCATTCTTTCTCTTTCGGACCTGGTTTTAGATGTATTCCTCTTTAGTTCACAATCTCCATTTTCCATTCCAGGTTGCAGCTTGCTGAGAACCAGACTGAAGAGGAGAACAGACAAGTGGGAAAGAAGCTGGATCGGGTGCTGACCGCTGTGGCCTCTCATGTGGCAGCGATCGAGGTGAGGAACCGCCCACAATTTCATCATAATCTCTGCCATGAATACAAAACCGTTTGGGGACTGGGAGATCACAATTCTCCTGTAAAAAAGCAGTGTAAAGCCTAAGTTTGAAACTTTTTAAAAACAATGTTCCCTTGCAGTGGGGTTTCACCCACACTGCAAGGATTAACTGCTTGTTTAGGTCCCCCCCTCCTCCGCACTGCGAGACCACTCCCCATAGAATCTTCTCCATTAACTGCTTATTGTCCAGAGAGAGTATATACATCCTGGACAGGAAAAATTATACCAGGTTCATGGCTGCAGCTGCCATCACTTTTACAAGGCTCGGAAGGGCCCCTCTCTTCCACCCGCTGTTCCTGTGCTCTCCCGTTCCACTCGGGTGCCAAGGGTGTAAGCGGTCTGGTTGGCTGGCCATGGAGCAGATGGAGGCAGAGGCGGATCTAGTGAAAATGGCGCCTATGGCAAGCACTGAAACTGCGCCCCTGTCAAAACATTTGAAACCCGTCTTTCAGATAACCTTAACAAAAAAAAAACAGCTGACAAAACTACAAGTCAAACCCTTTAATCCTCCAATTAACAAATTATGGATTGGCACTACATAAAAATTACAACTGCACCTTCCTTGCTTTCACTGATGCAAACTGGTCTATGATCTGCTCAAAGTCCGTTTTTTTTTCTGTTTCTTCTCTTTCTACATCAACACCCATAAATGCAGCGATATCAGCACCCATAAATGCAGCGATAT
Organism: Rana muscosa; assembly: GCA_029206835.1. Lineage (NCBI taxonomy): Eukaryota > Metazoa > Chordata > Amphibia > Anura > Ranidae > Rana > Rana muscosa. Next base: position 19,926,601 of record CM055117.1, read on the forward strand.
CAGCACCCATAAATGCGGCCTTGGCAGCACCCATAAATGCGGCCTTGGCAGCACCCATAAATGCGGCCTTGGCAGCACCCATAAATGCGGCCTTATTGTGCGATGTATGTGAAGGAATCGTGCGACGTATGTGGAGGAATCGTGCGATGTACTGGGCAGAAAGGCAGAGTGGAACAGAACATCAGAGACAGTGACTGCACGCAGTGGTACACAGACAGGTCACACTCACTGGCAGTGGAACGGTGATGATCAGGGACACGCAGCAGTGCAGGGGGATGTTTCCTCGTAATGGATACAGTCCTCTGCCAATGCTGCGTCAGTGCCTCTGACACTGTACAGGGGGAGAGGGGGTAGGATCACCAGCGGCCCTGTCTGCTTAGCACACACGCACAATCGCACATGATGACTTTAAGGCCTCTTTCACACTGGGGCGGTGGTGTTGTCGGCAGTAAAGTGCCGCTATTTTTTAAGCAGCACTATTCAGGCGCTAGCGGGGCGCTTTTAACCTCCGCTAGCGGCCGAGAGGGTTAAAAAAAAACGTCCGCAAAGCGCCGCTTTGATTTCAATGGGCAGGGGCGCTTTAGGAGCCGCTTCTACAGCGCCTCAAAGATGCTGCTTGAAGGACATTTTTTAATGTCCTGCCAGCGCACCGCTCCAGTGTGAAAGCACTTGGACTTTCACACTGGAGTGAATGGAGCCACTCTTTCAGGGTGCTTTGCAGGCGCTATTTTTAGCATTGTAACGCCTGCAAAGCGCCTCAGTGAGAAAGGGGTCTTAGGCTACTTTCACACTGAGGCGCTTTGCAGGTGCTACAGCGCTACAAAATAGCGCCTGCAAAGTGCCTCTTTTCTCACTCCAATGCGAAAGCCCGAGGGCTTTCACACTGGAGCAGTGCGCTGGCAGGATGCTCAAAAAAGTCCTCCTAGCCGCATGTTTGAGGCCCTGTAGGAACGGTGTACACACTGCTTCTAAAGCATCCCTGCCCATTGAAATCAATGGGCAGCGCAGCTGAACCGCCAGCAAAGCGCAGCTGCGCTTTGCGGCTGGTTTTAACCCTTTTGGGCCGCTAGCAGTGTGCTGGCAGGACGCTCAAAAAAGTCTGAGGCACCCCGCTAGTGGCCGAATAGCGCTGCAAAAACGACAGTAAAGTGCTGCTAAAATAGCGGCGCTTTACTGCCGACGGCGCAACGCCCCAGTGTGAAAGTAGCCCAAGTCATGTGCCAGGCACATGCCCAAAAAGAAGCAAGCAGCCAATCAAATTAAGTACTTGCTCAATATGGATTAAATAAATTATAATTATGCATAGCCATAGATATCATCATAAAGTGATTTGTGCAACAGCAGGTACTACTTGCACAAATCACTTTAATTATGATATCTATAGCTATGCATAATTCTAATTGAATCCATATTGACCAAGCACTATACATTTGGCTGCTTGGCACTGGCAGTTGGAACCTGGCACACATCATACATGCACATGATGATAGGTTAGGTACGTTGTGACTTCACTTGTGACTATAGTACGGACGGTACCTGGCCTCACCTGCTGCTGCAGTGTGCTGTTGCCTGGCTGGGGGGTTCCCCTAATTGTGCAAGTCTCCTCTCTGTCCTCCTCAGAAACCTTGCCTCACGTGACGAGTGACGTCACTCACCGACCTGCTCACGCTCGGAGGGGAAAAGATTTAGGTGCGCAGAGGAGGGAAGGTGGAGATTTAGCCTCCGCTAGTTAGCCAAATGGCGGTCTGGCCAGTCACACTCGTCAACAAGCATGGGGGCGCCCATCACACTCCTCCATGCTGCCAGACAGCTGAGCTAAGTATTTGCAGGTGAAGTGCCGTGCCGCCGCCGGGGCTATAGTGCGGGAGGCGGCCGCAGGAGGACAAGTGGGAATTTTTTTCCGTGCAAGGAGCATTTTTTTTGCCCCCCCCCCCCATGGCACTTGCCATGGCTTGCCATACCGTGGATACGCCACTGGATGGAGGCACATCCATTCCCTCATCTGCCCTTGTGCCCGGGGCCAGTAGGGGGCACCATGGGGAGGGTGATCAGGGCAGCGAGCGGTTTTGCAGAGAGGTTGGAGGTGTGCTGCAGCAGTGACAGCTAGGGGTGGGGGGGATTTGTTAGGCAGTGAAAGCTGTGAGAAGGTGAGGGGGATAGTGAATAGGTGGGGGCAGGGGTGTGGTGAATGGGTGAGAGCTGAGAAGGGAAAGGTGGGCAATCGTGGGTGTTCTGCTGAGTTGAAAGCTGAGGGGGGGTGGTTGTGCAGAAAAATGGCTATGATCAGTTTGGAGGTGTTGTCCATTGGGGATGGGGCAGGTTGTGTAGAATTAAAGATGGGATGTTGAAGAAAACTGGATTTAGGTAAATTGTAGATATGGGGGCGCAAAAGTGAAATGTGGAATGTGGAAGAGATGAGGTGTAGTTTGGGATGCAGAGGTTAGTTGTGGACTGAGGGTGTAAAGTGTGGACTGCAGATGAAAACGTGAGTTGTTTATAGGTGTGGGGAAGCTGCTAAAGTGAGCGGTGGACTGGTGGAGAAAGAGGTGAGCTGGGTACAGAGGTGAGCAATAGATGGTTTCTTTGGGGGAAGTTGGTTATGTAAGTACGGTGTAGGGCTGGGCATTTTTTCCCCCCAAAAAAATCTGCTTTTTTTTTTTTTTTTTAACTTGAGATTTGATTTGATTTTTTTTTTTTTTTTTTTATTAAGTGTTGAAGTGCATCAACAAACAAAATTGCAAAGGCAAACCCTTTCTCTAACTGCAAAGTCAGTGTGCAACAAAGATTGTTAAACATCCAAATTATTAATACTGTATTTGGATTTAGCTAATTAAACAACAAAAAATCCTGAGGTTACTCTTAGTTGAATTGAACTGTGCCCGTGCCTCACTGTGCCTGTGCCTCACTGTGCCCGTTTTTCAATCACTGTGCCCGTACCTGATGCAGATTTTCATGGGATACGGATTTTACTGCTACACCGGCGGCCATTCCAGTATTCAAAAGCCGCGCCTCCTCCTCGTCTGTGATAGGTGGAACACTCAATTTCCCAGCATTCAGTGTTCTGCCTATCACGGACATTCGCTCATCCTCATAACACAGAGGAGGATAAGAGGATGTCCGTGATAGGCTGAACACTGCCTGCTGTGAAATTGAGTGTTCCGCCTATCACAGACGACGAGGACTCGGGAGGCGCGGCTTTTGAACACTGCAATGGCCGCCGTCTGTCTGCATGACACGCTGATCAGGTAGGCAGACGGCGGCTTGCGGTTAGTTAGTGTTACATTACATCTACTCGCAGCGGCTGCAGCGAGTAGATGTAATTGGGGGTAACGCCGCCCCAGTGCCATTCCAGATACGCCCCCTGCAGCCCTGCTAACGAAAACTTTGAAGAAAAAAAAAAATCGAAAAAAATCGGTTTTCTTCAAATCTGAATCGATTTGAACTCAAAACTCGATTCAAGATTGAAATCGATTTTTTTTTTTCCCAGCCCTAGTACAGGTATTGCTGCGGACATCAGCGAGTAATAATCGCACCAGATCTCATGTGTAACTTTAAACTGATTACCTGTAAAGGCTGTTAAAGCATCACCTAAAAAAAAAACACACACACACACACACACACGCGCAAAAGTATTTACCCCCTTGGCATTTTTTCGTGTTTTGTTGCCTCACAACCTGGAATTAACATGGATTCTTTGAGGATTGCATCAATTAATTTATAGAACATGCCCACAACTTTGAAGATTTATTTTTTTTTTTTTTTTCTAATTGTGAAGCAAACAACAAATAGGACAAAATAACAAAGTAAATGTGCAGAACTATTCACCCCCCCCCCCCCCCAAGTCAATACTTTGTAGAGCCACCTTTTGCGGCTATCACAGCCACATCTCACCACTGGGATTTTTGCCCATTCCTCCTCCTTGCAAAAACCTGCTCCAGCTCCTTCAAGTTGGATGGTTTGCACTTGTGAAGAGCAATCTTTAATTCTGACCACAGATTTTCTATTGGATTGAGGTCTGGGCTTTGACTAGGCCATTCCAACACATTTGCATGTTTCCTCTTAAAACCACTCAAGTGTTGCTTTAGCAGTGTGTTTGGGGGTCATTGTCCTGCTGGAAGATGAACCTCCATCCTAGCCTCAATCACACACAGAGTGGTACAGGTTTTGCTCAAGAATATCCCTGTATTTAGCACCATCCATCTTTCCCTCAACTCCAGTTTCCCAGTCCCGACTGCTGAAAAACATCCCCACAGCATGATGCTGCCACCACCATGTTTCACGGTGGGGATGGTGTTCTTTGTGATGTGTTGGGTTTGCGCCAGACATTGCGTATTCTTTGATGGCCAAAAAGTAAAATTTTAGTCTCATCAGACCAGAGCACCTTCCTCCATACATGTTGGAGTCTCCCACATGCCTTTTCACCAACTCAAAACGTGCCATTTTGTTTTTTGCTGAAAGTAATGGCTTTCTTCTGGCCACTCTGCCATAAAGCCCAACTCTATGGAGCGTACGACTTATTGTCATCCTATGTACAGATACTCCAGTCTCTGCTGTGGAACTCTGCAGCTCCTCCAGGGTTACCTTAGGTCTCTGTGCTGCCTCTCTGATTAATGGCCTCCTTGTCCGGTCCATGAGTTTTGGTGTGCGGCCCGTCTCTTGGCAGGTTTGCTGTTGTGCCATGTTCTTTCCATTTGGTTATGATAGATTTGATGGTGCTCCTAGGGATCATCAAAGATTTGGATATTTTTTTTTATAACCCAACCCTGACTTGTCCCTTCTCAACAACATTGGCCCTTACTTGTTTGGAGAGTTCCTTGGTCTTCATAGCAGTGTTTGGTTAGTGGTGCCTCTTGCTTAGGTGTTGCAGCCTCTGGGGCCTTTCAAAAAGGTGTGTCTATGTAATGACAGATCATGTGACACTTAGATTGCACACACAGGTGGACGTCATTTCACTAAATATGAGACTTCTGAAGGTAATTGGTGGCACCGGAGCTTTTTATGGGCTTCATAACAAAGGGGGTGACTACATACGCACATGCCAATTATCAGATTTTTATTTCTGAAAAATTGTTTTATGTATATATTTTTCTAATTTCACTTCACCTACTTAGACTATTGTGTTCTGATCCATCACATATAATTCAGATTAAAAAAACATTGAACTAAAGGCTGTAATGTAACAAAATGTGTAAAAAGCCAAGGGGGTGAATACTTTTGCAAGGCACTGTATGTATATGTATATATGTGTGTGTGTGTGTGTGTGTGTGTGTGTATATATATATATATATATATATATATATATATATATATATATATAGTATAATATTTCACAAAAGTGAGTACACCCCTCACATTTTTGTAAATCTTTTCTTCTATCTTTTCATGTGACAACACTGAAGAAATGACACTTTGCTACAATGTAAAGTAGTGAGTGTACAGCTTGTATAACGGTGTAAATTTGCTGTCCCCTCAAAATAACTCAACACACAGCCATTAATGTCTAAACCGCTGGCAACAAAAGTGAGTACACCCCTAAGTGAAAATGTCTAAAATTGTGTGGCCACCATTATTTTCCAGCACTGCCTTTAACCCTCTTGGGCATGGAGTTCACCAGAGCTTCACAGGTTGCCACTGGAGTCCTCTTCCCCTCCTCCATGACGACATCACGGAGCTGGTGGATGTTGGAGACCTTGCTCTCAGCTTTACTCTCAGCTTCTTTAGCAAGGCAGTGGTCGTCTTGGAGGTGTGTTTGGGGTCGTTATCATGTTGGAATACTGCCCTGCGGCCCAGTCTCCGAAGGGAGGGGATCATGCTTTGCTTCAGTATGTCACAGTACATGTTGGCATTCACGGCGCCGCTCAGGCCATGCGTTCTGTCCACGGAGCCGCTGCGTCACTTCCACTGTCCCAATCAACATATTAGTAATACATAAAAGAGAGCTGGGGGGGGGGGGGGCGGGATTACATATCTGTACTTCAAATGCAGTTTTGGATGTTGTGCCAATGAAATGATAGTACAAACATATGATGGTGTGGATTATGGTAGACTGACTGTAGCAGGGTGTGTGTGTGTGAGTGTGTGTGTGTGTGTGTGTGTGTGTGTTGCAACTTGAATTGTTATCACGGAGGACATCCGATTTTTTTACAGTATGGTTTAGCATTTTATTATATGTAAGAGTTGAATTCTTGTAATGATGTATCTTTACATATAACACGCGCACAATATTGTGTAGATTATCTATTATGCGCGCATACTTTTTTTTTTTTTTTGGCTAAGGCAGACATTAAGAGTTAAAGGACAAGTAGATGAAGTGAACATTATGTGTTTGTGTTTTAGCATATTTCCCAGAGGGAATAACTGAATTATGTCAAACCTGTTTATCTGCAACTGCCTCTTTCTGGTAATAGAATTATTAAGCTCATGATTCTTGGCTGCCTTTCATCGCTATGACTTCCATTCATCACTTTGGTTTTGTCTTACTGGCTCTTCTCTGGCAATCCAGCCAAGCGAGTCTGAAACGTCGCCACTCGTGCCGTTCGTTCCATCCACGGAGCCGCTGCGTCACTTCCGCTTTCCCACTGGCACAGAAAGCTGAAGTGACGCCGCAGCTCTGAGGGAAAGCACCGCCCATGTCCTAGGGTGGTGCAAATCAAAAACAAGGCAAACAAAACAACACTAAGATGGGAGTATTCAGGCGCACTGCATTGCGCCACAAGGCAAATGAAGTGTCCCGTCTACGTGATTGCGTAGACGTTACGCTTCCCATAGTGCAAGGCGCCTGAACACGGTGCACTTACAGGACTTTTTTTTGTTTGACTAGCTTTTGGGGGGGGGGGGCGCGTCACCCATGCACCCCCTATGGACGGGCCGCCACTGGTATATATGGACAGAAGGGCTTTTATTGGCTTATTTATTTTTCGTACATCACGGGACACAGAGCGACTTAGTCATTACTAATGGGTTATATAGATACCTTCAGGTGCTGGCACTGGCAACTTCCAAAACCGGAAGTACCCTCCCCTATATAAGCCCCTCCCATCCGGGAGTACCTCAGTTTTTTGCCAGTGTCTAAGGTGTTGGCCAAAGAGTAACATGTGTTTTCACTGGGCTTGCGTACAGGTTCTTTTACGGGCCTTAGTAAGCTGTTCCGGATCCCACCAAAAAAGCTTCATAGCTAAACGGTCGGTACCCGGGCCTTGCAGCAGAAGAGCAAGGTTTTGCCTGTAATGCCTCTCTTAGGAGGGCTGGACCCTGGGATCCAGAGCTCTGGTCATACCCACGACCAAGATGTTTTCTGTGCAGGGTGCTATACAGGTCCAGGGGAGTGGAATCCTTGGGAACCCGGTCCCTGAAGGTTTAATTACAATGCCTGCCGTGATAGGTGAAGTTTGGGCTTCTGTGGACCAAACAGAGTCCTGCGGCGGGGAACAGGTAAGTGGGGGCCCCCAGGAACTTGGTTCTATTGGGGGACCCCCAAGCCTAATTTGTCTTTCTGTCTGTTACCTAACGGTATTCCCGCTAATATCTGTGTATGCCTGTAACTACTGGAAAATGTAAAATTTTAAAAGTAGTCAAGAAAAAAAAAAAAGAGGACCGCGGTACCTGTGTTAAACCACTAGAGGCCGCTGTGGTCCATTTTTTCTTGTCATGTGGATCTTTGGTTTTCTCAAGTCAAAAGATCCAGGCAGTTGGTAAGTTCTCTGTGGGAATCCACTTCCTCTGCCCTGTTGCTGCGCTCATCCACCGCACAGGCCCTCCGGCAAAAAGGGCCCTGGCTCCTAGTCCCTGCTTGGTTTCGAAAAGGGCGCCAATGGTGCACGGGCGCGCGCGCGGGCGCGTGCACGCGCCTCCTATGAAAAAAAGGGGCGGGGTGGGTGGATGACGCTCGATGCGCGGCGCTTCTGCGCATGTGCAGGCGTCCCAGCATGTGTAAAAGACACAGTACAACTGTCAGCTGGATGCAAGCAGAGCTAGCAACAAAACGGTGGCACACAGAGGCGGTTGATGCAGGCATCCCCATAGAAAGACACTTTAGTGGACACCAGCTGGTATATAGCAGCAACTGTGTTAGACTATTACCAGCAAAATTGGTGTATGACGACGGGAATACCTCAGCTTTGTGCTTATAGGATATGTCGTCCAGACGCTCTGGAAATAAGTCTTCCAAGAAGCGAAAGGGGTCTCCATCGGGCTCTGAGGATTTTGGGCATGCTGTACTGCGCCAATCTCCCCTGAAATTTCAGAGGTCAGTAGCCGTAGGAAACCCCGCAGGAGTACCTGGTACTGCGGCTGTCCCCAGTCCACCTGCTCCTGTATATATAACAGAGGAGGTTTTATCCTCAACTCTGGGAGGATTGGAAGAGAGATTAACAGCATTGATCGCTGCCTCCCTGTCACAGGGAAAGCGCGTCCGATCTCCGTCTCCTCCTGCAGAGTGCCTGTTAGTGGAGGAACAGTCCCAGAGATCGACCTACCTGAAGGGGATCAGGTGAGGTTGATTCAGTTATAGAGGAATCAACAGTGGAAGAACCTTTCTCAGCATCTCAGGCTGAAAGATTATGGGTTCAGTCTCTGACTAACATGGTCCGAGCAGCATTTTAAATGCCTCTGGCGGAACCATCAACCACTACTGTCTCCTCGCTGGGGTCGCTGAAAGCTCCCCAGACTGTCTGTTCCTTCCCAATCCACCCTTTATTGGAAGGGCTTATTTACCAGGATTGGGAGCATCCTGTTAAAATATTTACTCCCCCCAAGAGATTTCCAGTGATCTATCCCATGGAGGATAAGTTCATAAAAAAATGGAGGGTCCGTACAGTGGACACAGCCATCTCTTGTGTAAATAAATCACTGACATGTCCAGTAGATAATGTTCCAATGTTCAAAGACCCAATAGATAAAAAATTGGAGTCTTTACTAAAATCTGCTTTCTCTACAGCAAGCATGGCTACACAACCTGCAGTAGCAGTGATAGGAGTCTGCCAAGCAATGAAAGATCAGTTGAAACAAGTCTTAAGGGACTTACCAGATCAGCAGGCTCTTGCCCTAGCTGACCTACCTAGAGCCTTGTGTTGTGGTGGACGCCATAAAGGATACAATCCAACAGGCCTCCCGCTTTACGCTGTCTGTAGTACATATGCGTAGGCTTCTATGGCTCAAAAACTGGTCTGCTGAAGCTCCCTGTAAGAAATTGCTGATTAGCTTCCCATTTCATGGAGAACACTTATCTGGAGAAGATCTGGACAAATATATCCAGAAAACTTCTGCCAGTAAAAGTACACTCTTGCCGGTTAAGAACAAGGGTAGAAGTCCTTCTTTTAAGAGGCCTACTTCTCCAGTCCCTGGCACATCGGCTGTGAAACAGTTCCGACGGCCTCCGCGGTCAAATCCAGGGGGCAAAAATCAGGGACAATCACAGGGTAACAAGAAACCCTGGGTCAAGAGAGGTACAAAACCTCCCCCCAAGTCATGAAGGGTTGCCCCCACGCAATCGGGTGAGGGGAAGACTTCAGTTGTTCAGAGACCATGGCAGGACACCATCAGAGACAGATGGGTGATCTCCGCAGTAAGTCTGGGATACAGGCTGGAGTTAAGACATTCCTCCTGCCCATTTTAAGAGGTCAAACGTGCCAAGCGATCCCCAGAGGATCCCTCCTTCTGGCACTAGAACAACTATTGCTCCAAGGGTAATCATGAGGTTCCCTTGGAAGAAAGCGGGTTCGGGTTTTACTCGAACCTTGTCACAGTCCCCAAGCCAAATGGGGACGTGAGGCCCATATTAAATATAAAAGGGCTAAACAAGTTCCTACATATCAGGACTTTTTCGGATGGAGTCGATCCGATCGGTGGCCACCGTCCTACAAGGGCAGGAATGGTTAGCCTCGATCGACATAAGGGATGCTTATTTGCATATTCCCATCTGTCCGGCCCACCAGAAATTTCTACGCTTTGCAGTAGAAGGGCGCCATTTTAGTTCAGAGCCTTTCCTTTCGGTCTGGCCACAGCACCACGAGTGTTCACTAAAATTCTGGCCCTACGATTGGCCAAACTAGGAACACAAGGTGTAACGATAATGGCATATCTAGACGACTTGTTGCTGATAGACCACTCAGTGAAAAAAACTAGAGGTGGTCGTTCACAAGACAATCAAGTATCTGGAATCTCACGGTTGCATTATCAACCGAGACAAGTCAGCCCTAAAACCAGTCAAAAGTCTGGAATACTTGGGGGCTAAGACTGGATTCAAATCGGAGAGAGATTTTCTTACCTCCAGAGAAGGTGTCGTCTTTGAAAGATTTGACCCACTTAGTGGGTACAAAAAAGAAAACCATCCATATGCCTGTGTATGAGGCTGCTGGGAAAAATGGTGGCTTCATTCGAAGCAGTACCCTACGGTCAATTCCATTCAAGGAACTTGCAGAGGGCCATACTGTCAGCCTGGAACAAAAAAGTTCAGGCTTTAGACTTACCAATGTCCCTGTCCCCTTCCGTTCGCAAGAGCCTCCATTGGTGGTTGGTGCCCCAGAATCTTGAAAAAGGGAAACCCTTCAGTCCGGTTTCTTGGAAGGTGGTCACTACAGATGGCAGCCTCATAGGCTGGGGGGCAGTACTGGAGCAATGGTCTCTCCAGGGCAAGTGGTCAGAAGCAGAGAAGGCCCTGCCCATCAATCTCTTAGAGATACGAGCAGCCCGGTATGCCCTAGTAGCATGGACATCCAAACTCCAAGGGTCCCCTGTCAGAATTCAATCAGACAATGCCACAGCAGTGGCATATATCAATCACCAGGGTGGCACCAGGAGTTGTGCAGCCCAGAGGGAAGCAAATTGCATCCTGGAATGGGCAGAAAGATATGTCCCAGCCATATCCGCGGTTTTCATCCCAGGAGTGGAAAATTGGAGAGCGGACTTTTTAAGTCGCCAGCAATTATGCCCGGGGGAATGGTCTCTTCACCCCGAGGTTTTCCAGGCAATATGCCAGCGGTGGGGAACACCGGATGTAGATCTGCTAGCATCCAGATTCAATGCAAAGGTGGACAGATTTGTGTCTCGCACAAGGGATCCCCTAGCTTGCGGTTCGGATGCCTGAGTGTTCCCTTGGGATCAGTTCAAGCTGATATATGCATTCCCACCGCGATTAATCCGCAGAATCAGGGTAGAAAAGAAACCAGTGATTCTGGTGGCTCCAGCGTGGCCCTGAAGGGTATGGTACGCGGAGATTGTAAAAATGTCAGTGGGAAGTCCTGGGACCCTCCCACATCGTCCGGACCTGCTTTCGCAAGGACCGATATACTACCCTTCCTTACCAGCCCTAGGTTGACGGCCTGGCTATTGAAGCCCACATTCTAAAAAAGAGAGGGCTCTCTAATCCTGTGGTATCTACCATGATCAATGCCAGGAAGCCGGTATCCAGGCAGATCTATTATAGGATCTAGAAGGCGTACATCACGTGGTGTGAGGCCAAGAAATGGCATCCACGTAAGTACGTAATAGGTAGGATTTTGGACTTCCTACAGTGGGCTGTACATAGGAAGCTTGCCTTGAGTACTATCAAGGGTCAGACGGCCTTGTCAATATTTTTTCAAAGGCCCTTGGCTTTGCATTCATTAGTCAAAGCTTTCATACAAGGAGTGATGCGTATTAGCCCTCCGGTTAGTATTCCCATATGTCCATGGGACTTAAACCTGGTTCTGTCGGTTCTACGGAAACAACCATTTGAACCATTGCGGCACGTTTCCTTGGTTCTTCTCACCAGGAAATTGATTTTTCTTAGTAGCCATTTGTTCGGCTAAAAGAGTATCGGAATTAGCCGCCTTGTCCTGTAAGGAGCCATATCTGGTTGGCCATAAGGACAGAGTAGTGTTACGTCCTCATCCAGCCTTTCTTCCTAAGGTGGTATCGAGGTTTCATTTGAACCAAGATGTGGTTCTTCCTTCTTTTTTCCCCAAACCTACTTCGGTAGAGGAAAAGTTATTGCATTCTTTGGATGTAGTAAGAGCAGTTAAAGCTTATCTAAAAGCCACTGCTCAGATTCGCAGAACGGATACTTTGTTTGTTCTGCCGGAAGGCCCCAGAAAGGGTCAGGCAGCATCAAAAATCTACTTTAGCCAAGTGGATTCGACAGGTCATAATACAAGCCTATGGCTTGAAAAGGAGACCGCCTCCGTTCAAAGTTAGAGCGCACTCCACAAGAGCAGTTGGAACTTCATGGGCAGTGCATCACCAAGCCTCCCTGGCTCAAGTCTGTAAGGCCGCAACATGGTCCTTAGTACACACGTTTACTAGATTCTACCAGGTGGACGTTAGAAGTCAGGAGGATGTCGCCTTTGGGCGCAGTGTGTTGCAGGCCGCAAAAGAGCCTCATGCCTGATGGCGCCCAGCTTATGTATGGTGTATCCCCCCCCCTCATTGGGCATTGCTTTGGGACGTCCCATTAGTAATGACTAAGTCGCTCTGTGTCCCGTGATGTACGAAAAAGAAAAAGGGATTTTTATAACAGCTTACCTGTAAAATCCTTTTCTTGGAGTACATCACGGGACACAGAGCTCCCACCCCTCTTTTTGGGACACTTATTGCTTTGCTACAAAACCTGAGGTACTCCCGGATGGGAGGGGCTTATATAGGGGAGGGTACTTCCGGTTTTGGAAGTTGCCAGTGCCAGCACCTGAAGGTATCTATATAACCCATTAGTAATGACTAAGTCGCTCTGTGTCCCGTGATGTACTCCAAGAAAAGGATTTTACAGGTAAGCTGTTATAAAAATCCCTTTTTTTCATCTTTAATACTGTCCCCCCTATGCTGTCCTCCTCACTCCATAGACGGGGTTGGGCTGGGCTGCATCTAGTGGGTAAAGTAACTGCACTGCTCCAGGTCAGTCCACCTCAATACCAGCCGCTTGTTCCACATGAAGAGGTGCAGGTCTGGCTCACAACCGAGGACTACTTTGAAGAAGTAAGTGGATGAGCACACTCAAATGTGCTAAAGATCGCAGGAATTTATTGGAAATGGTCCATCGATGCACACCTAATGCAGTACCTTCAAGCCATTGGAAAGGAATATATGTGTGTGATTTTTATAAAAAAAAATTAAAACAATTTAAATAACAAACCTCTCTATACTTGCCTGCTCTGTGCAAAGGAATTGCAGAGCGGCCCCAATCCTCTTTTGGGGTCTCCTGCTGGCGATCCTGGCTCCTCTGTCCAGTTGCTCCACAAGAATCCGCTTCCCATGGGGGCACTCATGCACGCTCGCTCCCGAGCCCTGCTGCTGCGTCCATTGACAGCGGGACTCTGTCCCGTCCCCCGCTCCCTCATCACTGGCTTTGACAACACTGGGAGACCATGGATCCTGGTGCCCCAGCAAAGCCATTGAGACCCAGAAGTGAGGTGAGAGAAGAGCTGCAGATGTGCACAGCGCTGGAGGGAATGAGAGCTCGGGTAAGTATAGGGGGGGGGTGTTAAGGGTCAAATTAAATACATTAAAGGGGTTGTAAAGGCAGGTTTTTTATCTTAATGTATTCTATGTGTAGCGGGGTGTTCCCCTTTAATGCAGAGAGACAAGAAGTTCCAGGTGAGAGGTGAGTCGGGAGGAAGTAAAGAGACATTATGGAAGTGAAAGCAGAGGAGAGAGAGACTACATCTCCCAGTACATCTTGCAGCACCCAGGGTGCATTGCTCCAGAACAGAGACTGCTGGGGGAGACTTTATAAAGGGGAGGCGGAGTTTTGGTCGGCCTCTTTGGACACCCCTCTCCTAGCAAGAGGATCTCTGTGCTGAACTGCTGTGTGCACAAGGCCTGAAGCCTGGGCCGTGTGCTCCTTTCCAAAGAGCCCTCTGCCAGCCTAGCAGAGCCTTAGAGACATCTAATCCTCCTTGCTGCAGTACACCAGAAGGATTGAAGACTTGGATGTCGGTGGATTCCTGTTCCTAGACGAATCGATGGAGGAAACGGACATGGACTTGTCCAGGTGGTGAGAGCTGTTTAAAGACAGATACTTTATCTTTACTATTCGTTGGGATTACAAAGTTGTTCTTCAAGTGCACCACCGAGAGATTGCTAGCAAATATTGTTTCACTGAACTTCCATTTAGATCAGTCAGGCCTGACTGCATAGGTAGACATTGCTGGGTGTTAGTCTACCCATGAGGGGAAGTAGCTGTAAAAGGGCAGCGCTAGAGTTGCATAGCAATACTTAATTATTCTGATTACTCTGTTTATCTTTATTACTGTTTATTGCAGGGATCTGCAACTTGTTATACTGTTGTTTATTACTTGCCCATTAGCCTCAGTAAAATATCTGGGTAAAGTACATTTGGTGTCAGTTCCGCTTACTTTAATAGGAGTTTTAAAGTATATTCTGTGTATGTTTGTTATAGGACTGCGTCACCAACAGTTGCGGTCACGCGGTCCTATCCCTCTATCACCAGCTGTGCCACGGGAGGTTAGAGCCGATTGCCAGGGGTTGACAGCGGTGCACTACAGGGCCCAAATCAATATCAGCGGCTCTCTTAACTGGGGGTAGCGCTACATATGCATTAAGATAAAAAAAAACTGTGTGTAGCAGCCTCCCCAGCACCCCCTAATTACTTACCCGAGCCTCATCCCTCTCCAGCAATGTCCAGGAATTGGCTCCCGCGGATGGCATTCAGTCAATCAGTAGAGAGAGGGGGCGGGGCTGGGTTGGGGCTCTGTGTCTGAATGAATACACGGTGCTCTGGCTCGGGTGCCCCCGTAGAAAGCTGCTGGCTGAGGGGGCACTCTATAGGAGGGAGGGGCCAGGAGCAGAAAAGAGGGACCCAAGAAGGAGGATCCGGGCTGCTCTGTGCAGAAATGCGTCAATGTTTGAAGAACAGAACATTGGCCATACCTGGAAAGGGAAAAAGTAGGCTGACACTGGTGCCTTTACCAAATGTGTGTAGGAACATTGGACGGGAAGATCCTTTTAGACACTGAAAAGGTTCACACATTACACATCGATTGGATAAAAGACCTTTCCCAACAGGTGATCATTATTTCAGTCAGATCAAATGCAGTTATTTTTTACAGGCATTTATATAGCACTGGCCATTAACACAGCGCTTTACAGTACTGTGCGTTTTACAACAGTCCATACCCTCCAAGGGGCTTACAACTTGGAGTCCTGATCACACATGCTAGGGCCAATATAGACCAGGGCCAATTTATCCAGGGTACCAAGAGGAAATCCATGTAAGCACAGGGAGAACATACAAACTTTATACAGGTAATGTCCTGACTGGGAATTAAACCGATGACCCCAGTGCTGCAAGGCAGAAGTGCCAACCACTAAGCCACTGATGGAAGTGAGATCCATATTTGTCACATGATGACTTGTTGGTGTCTCAGGCTGATCTTTCTTGGTCTTCTGTTTCAGAAACATGTGCAGGAGAAGAGCCTAAAGACGGAGCGGGAGTACGAGGCGTTCGTGAAGCAGGACTTGCTGGGCGATCTGCGAGAAATGCTGGCCAAATACAAGCAGAAGGCAGAGATTTTTGAAAAACCACCCAGTGAATGAAACGCCCTTTTTTTTTTGTTTGCACCCCTGCGTGCCGTCCTGGACTGTAATCGAGAAGCCACTTAAGGAATGAAATGCTGTATTTTATTCACACTTCTGTGTGCTGTTGCTCGTTTACATTTTGTTTTATGTTTGAGGTGTTTTTGTCACTTCAGTAAATGGCAAATTCTTCCTCAAACCTCTTATATGAAATTGAGTCCTGCAGCTCGTTGGGTACCCAGAATACATGGGGTGGGTGTCTGAATGAGACTGCGGTACTAAACTGCTGTGGCCCGGTTCAGGTTTAAAATTTACTTCATGGCAGAATGCACAGGGACTCCTTCATTCCACGGAACGGCTCCACGTGGAGATTTTATATGTGAGCCCCAAGATGGTGTCATTCTTACTACCAGAACCTAGGTATTCAATACTCTGCCCTGGAGGGAGTTCAGAAAAAAAATGCATTTAATGTACTATAATTTCTTACATAGAATCTTTATTTTCTACTATTTATATGTATTTATAGAAAAAAATGAAAGCACTTTCTAGAAACTTTGCGGTGTGTTACACAGCAGCGGCATGTCAGGTATGAGCCGACAGAAGACGACTCTCACCCCCTTCCTTTTCCCTTCCTTCTTCTTCTTCTCTTTTTTTTTTTTTTTTTTTTTTTTTTTAACTGCCATTATTTCAGTTTTTTTTTTTCCTTTTTTCTTTCTCCTCTACTTCTGTCTCCCCTCCCTTCCTATAAGAATAAAAGGTGGCATTCTACCGATCTCCTTTTACTATCTTCTCCTTTTATATGTAATAAATTAATAATAAAATTATTTTGAAAAATAAAAAATTTTCACTTCTAACCTCCAGTGTTTTTATATTTTATTCTGTTAAAGTGGTTGTAAACCCTGTTGAGAATTTTTTTTTTTTAACTAACCTCCAAGACAAAGCTATAATGAGCTAGCATGACTAGCATACTAGCTCATTATGTACCACTTACCTTAGATCGGGGCCCCCGAAGTCGTCCGTGTCCCTCCTCTAGCCGCATCCATCGCTGCGGCGATAGCCGGAATGTTACTTCCGGGTTTCGCCGCTGCAGCCAATCACAGCGCCGCTCCGGCGCTGTGATTGGCCGGAGCGGCAAAGACGTGACTCCGCGCATGCGCCATCGAATTCGGCTACGTCGTCGAATGTTGCGACCTAGCCGAATTTGTGAATGGGGTTAACCGCATGCGCGTGACGTCAGCGTCGCCGCTTTTAAATGCAAATATCTCCTTAACGGTGTAGGTTAAGGAGATATTTCATGCACCTACAGGTAAGCTTTAATCTAGGCTTACCTGTAGGTCTTTGTTTATAAAGTGGGTTTACAACCACTTTAATGATGTGTGGGACCTGTGAACCTCAATGGACTCCAAGAAAATGATTTTACCATGAGAGCCAAAATCCTATTTTCTTGCTGCTCTGTTGAAGAACGCAGTGTTTCACCTTAACCCCTTCAATACTGGGCACTTTCACCCCCTTCCTGCCCAAATTTTAGGAACTGCAACCATTTTATACATAGTCCTCCCCATTTTCAGGGGCTCAAATGTAATTGAACAAATGAATATATTCATAAATAAAATGTTCATTATTAATTAATATTTTGTGGAGAATCCTTTACTTCCAATTACTGCCTGAAGTCTGGAACCCATGGACATCACCAAAGACTGGCTTCCCTCCTTTTCTGATGCTTTGCCAGGCTCTAACTGCAGCAGTCTTCAGTTCTTTGTTTGTGGCTCTTTCTGCCTTTTAGTTCCGCCGTCAGAAAGTGAAATACTCAATTGCGTTGAGATCAGGTGATTGACTTGGCCATTGCAGAATATTCCACTTCTTTTCCTTCAAAATCTCCTGTGTTGCTTTTGCAGTGTGTTTTGGATTATTGTCCATCTGTACTGTGAAGCGCCGTCCAATCAACTTTGCTGCATTTGGCTGAATCTGGGCTGACAGTGGATCTCTAAACACTGCAGAATCCATCCGGCTGCTTCTGTCACATCAATGACCCACTGCCACTGGAAGCCATGCATGTCCATGCCATCACACTGCATGATCCACAATGTGACCACAGATGACGACGTGTGCTTTGGATTATGAGCTGTTCCAAGCCTTCACGCTTTTTTTTTTTTTTTTTTTTTCTTCCCGTCATTCTGGTACAGATTCATTTTGATTTCATCCGTCCAAAGAGACTGCTTTTCCAGAACTAGTCTGGCTTTTTTTTTTTTTTTATGTTTTTTTTGGCAAGTCTAATCTGGCTTATGAATGGTTTGCACCTTGTGGTGAACCCTCTGCATTTTCTCTCAAAGTCTTCTCTTGATTGT
The DNA here is from genome assembly GCA_029206835.1 of Rana muscosa. Classification (NCBI taxonomy): domain Eukaryota; kingdom Metazoa; phylum Chordata; class Amphibia; order Anura; family Ranidae; genus Rana; species Rana muscosa. Next base: position 19,944,450 of record CM055117.1, read on the forward strand.
AGACTTTGACATTGATACGCCCACCTCCTGGAGAGTGTCCTTCACTTGTCTGGATGTTGTGAATGGGTTTTTCTTTACCATAGAGAGGATTCTGCGATCATCCACCACTATTGTCTTCCGTGGACGTCCAGGTCTTTTTATGTTGCTGAGCTCACCAGTACATTCTTCTTTCCTCAATGTACCAAACTGTTGATTTGGCCACTCCTTATGTTGCTGCTATCTCTGATGGATTTCTTTAGTTTTTGAAGCCTTCCAATGGCCTGTTTCATTTGCATGGACCGCTCCTTTTAACGCATGATGTAGGTTCACAGCAATAGATTCCAAATGCAAATACCACATTTAGAATCAACTCCAGACCTTTTTACCTGCTTAAATGATGAAGAAATAACAAAGGAGTAGTCCACACCTGGCCAGCTTTTGATTCAATTACTTTTGGTCCCTTGAAAAAAAAGTGTTAAGGGTGGCTATTAAGAGCTGGAATTCCTAAACCAGGGATATGCAATTAGCGGACCTCCAGCTGTTGCCAAACTACAAGTCCCATGAGGCATAGCGAGACTCTGACAGCAGCAAGCATGACACCCAAAGGCAGAGGCATGATGGGACTTGTAGTTTTGCAACAGCTGGAGGTCCGCTAATTGCATACCCCTGTCCTAAACCCTTCCTCTGATCTGGATGTACATACCCTCAAATTAACCCTGAATGCACTTTCAGCCCATTTCTATCTAACTAATAGCTTGAATATGTTTTTGGTAAATACCTGGGAAAAAAAAATGAAAATTGTGCCCATGTCTATATATATATATTAATTAGTATGTGTGTATCCGATTCCCATAACATGTGAATTGAGCCTCAGGCTGCTGAATAGAAAATAAAAGGATAGAAAAGAAATAAAATTAAAATAGATAAGAATCTAGCAATCTTCTGAATATATATTAAAATTTTCAAAATAACGAATATACAAAACAAATCTGAATACGCAAAACAAATTCTAACCTAACAAATGAAGAAAATAAATTACTGACTTAACAAACTAATCTGAAATGAAGAAAAATGAATGTTTCTTTGCGTGCACATTGCTCGCTAATCAATACAAAAATGCAATTTTTCCTGCGTCTTATATCTATTTCTGTAGGGATCATTTGACACAGAGAGAATGACAATGGCAGAAAGCTGCAGGCAGCTTGCTGACCCATCCCCTCAGCGACATTTGTCACATGTTGTGTAATCCTCCTGCTCTTTCTCAGTGAGTTCTGATGAATGGGTGGGGTGAGATCATTGTGCGCTCCCTGAGGCTCTTGCATTCCAGTTTGCTTTACTGCTGACATGCAAATCTGGGTGCCATATACACAGGCAAAGGTGTAGCTCATAGAGGAGCTGTGGTCAGGGCAGCAAGAGCTCATGCCAGGCTGTAGTGCAGGGGATTCACAGGCAGAGGATCAAGCAGGAGGCATTCCAACAGAGCAATAATACAATGAGGGCAGGAGGAGTTCAGACAGAAGCTTAAGACAGGTAAAGGTCAAGGAAGGAGACCTTCTGGAAGAACACTGATACAGAGAGAGCAATTACACCGCTGGAGGTTGGAGCAGGAAGCATTCAGGCAGCACTCACCCCTCCATGGCACGGTCCCCCCCACTCACCCCTCCACAGAACACCCGCCACACTCGCCCCTCCACGACATGGTCCTCCCCGCACTCACCCCACCCGCACTCGCCCCTCCATGGCATGGTCCCCCACACTCCCCCCTTCATGGCAAAGCCCCCCCTGCACTCTCTCCTCTTCACATACAGGGGGCGCTGTCCTGGAGGAAGCGAGATCAGACATTCACATACAGGGGGCGCTGTCCTGGAGGAAGGGAGATCAGACATTCACATACAGGGGGCGCTGTCCTGGAGGAAGGGAGATCAGACATTCACATACAGGGGGCGCTGTCCTGGAGGAAGGGAGATCAGACATTTAGAGCGCTGTCCTGGAGGAAGGGAGATCAGACATTCACATACAGGTAGCGTTGTCCTGGAGGAAGCGAGATCAGACATTCACATACAGGGGGCGCTGTCCTGGAGGAAGGGAGATCAGACATTCACATACAGGGGGCGCTGTCCTGGAGGAAGCGAGATCAGACATTCACATACAGGGGGCGCTGTCCTGGAGGAAGGGAGATCAGACATTCACATACAGGGGGCGCTGTCCTGGAGGAAGGGAGATCAGACATTCACATACAGGGGGCGCTGTCCTGGAGGAAGGGAGATCAGACATTCACATACAGGGGGCGCTGTCCTGGAGGAAGCGAGATCAGACATTCACATACAGGGGGCGCTGTCCTGGAGGAAGGGAGATCAGACATTCACATACAGGGGGCGCTGTCCTGGAGGAAGGGAGATCAGACATTCACATACAGGGGGTGCTGTCCTGGAGGAAGGGAGATCAGACATTTAGGGCGCTGTCCTGGTGGAAGGGAGATCAGACATTCACATACAGGGGGCTTTGTCCTGGAGGAAGGGAGATCAGACATTCACATACAGGGGGCGTTGTCCTGGAGGAAGGGAGATCAGACATTTAGGGCGCTGTCCTGGTGGAAGGGAGATCAGACATTCACATACAGGGGGCGCTGTCCTGGAGGAAGGCAGATCAGACATTCACATACAGTTGGCGTTGTCCTGGAGGAAGGGAGATCAGACATTTACATACAGGGGGCGCTGTCATGGAGGAAGGGAGTTCACACATTCACATACAGAGGGTGCTGTCCTGGAGGAAGGGAGATCAGACATTCACATACAGGGGGCGCTGTCCTGGAGGAAGGGAGGTCACACATTCACATACAGGGGGCGCTGTCCTGGAGGAAGGGAGATCGGACATTCACATACAGGGGGCGCTGTCCTGGAGGAAGGGAGATCGGACATTCACATACAGGGGGCGCTGTCCTGGAGGAAGGGAGATCAGACATTCACATACAGGGGGCGCTGTCCTGGAGGTAGGGAGATCAGACATTCACATACAGGGGGCGCTGTCCTGGAGGAAGGGAGATCAGACATTCACATACAGGGGGCGCTGTCCTGGAGGAAGGGAGATCAGACATTCACATACAGAGGGCGCTGTCCTGGAGGAAGGGAGATCAGACATTCACATACAGGGGGCGCTGTCCTGGAGGAAGGGAGATCAGACATTCACATACAGGGGGCGCTGTCCTGGAGGAAGGGAGATCAGACATTCACATACAGAGGGCGCTGTCCTGGAGGAAGGGAGATCAGACATTCACATACAGGGGGCGCTGTCCTGGAGGAAGGGAGGCCACACATTCACATACAGGGGGCGCTGTCCTGGACGTGCTCCCATCCCCCGTGCTCGCGTGGAAAGGCAAATGCATGCAAGCATGACCTTTTGGTATCTACTTACTCGATGTAACATCTTTTATACCTTACAAAAAAACTAGGTTATGTTTTTTGTGCATTAAAACTCAAAAAACTGTATTTTTTCCAATAAAATTGCGTTTGAAAGACTGCTGCACGAATACCACGTGACATAAAATATTGCAACACCCACCAATTTATTCTCTAGGGCCTCTGCTTTAAAAAAATATATATAATGTTTGGGGGTTGTAAAAAATATTCTAGTAAAAAAATGCTGATGTTACATGTGAAGAAAAAGTGTCAGAAAAGGTCTGGAGCTGAAGAGGTTACATGACAGTGGGTTGAGCCTGTCTCCTGACATAACTCCCCCCAGGAAGCCTTGGTACAGTCCGCCCCTCTACAGTCTGACTGTACAGTGAAGGGAGAGCAGCTCAGACAGAGCCAATAATGCCGATGTGCGGGGGTCTAGGGGGTGTGAAACCAGCCACCCTGGAGGTGCAGGAGATCTGTGATCAGGTAAGTGAGGCGGCAGGGGGTGCTGTGTGATGATTGCCCGAGGAGGGGAGATGACATTCCTCATCTCTGCCATAGAGAGGGGAGTGGGAGGGTCACGTGACAGGGTGAGAGGATACTATGTATGTGTGTGTGAGAGGATACAATGTATGTGTGTGTGAGAGGATACAATGTATGTGAGGGGATACAATGTATGTGTGCTGTGTGTGTGTGAGGGGATACTATGTATGTGTGTGTGAGAGGATACAATGTATGTGTGTGTGAGAGGATACAATGTATGTGTGTGTGAGAGGATACAATGTATGTGTGTGTGAGAGGATACAATGTATGTGTGTGTGAGAGGATACAATGTATGTGTGTGTGAGAGGATACAATGTATGTGTGTGTGAGAGGATACAATGTATGTGTGTGTGAGAGGATACAATGTATGTGTGTGTGAGAGGATACAATGTATGTGAGGGGATACAATGTATGTGTGCTGTGTGTGTGTGAGGGGATACTATGTATGTGTGTGTGAGAGGATACAATGTATGTGTGTGTGAGAGGATACAATGTATGTGTGTGTGAGAGGATACAATGTATGTGTGTGTGAGAGGATACAATGTATGTGTGCTGTGTGTGTGTGAGGGGATACTATGTATGTGTGTGTGAGAGGATACAATGTATGTGTGTGTGAGAGGATACAATGTATGTGAGGGGATACAATGTATGTGTGCTGTGTGTGTGTGAGGGGATACTATGTATGTGTGTGTGAGAGGATACAATGTATGTGTGTGTGAGAGGATACAATGTATGTGTGTGTGAGAGGATACAATGTATGTGTGTGTGAGAGGATACAATGTATGTGTGTGTGAGAGGATACAATGTATGTGAGGGGATACAATGTATGTGTGCTGTGTGTGTGTGAGAGGATACAATGTATGTGTGTGTGAGAGGATACAATGTATGTGTGTGTGAGAGGATACAATGTATGTGTGTGTGAGAGGATACAATGTATGTGTGTGTGAGAGGATACAATGTATGTGTGTGTGAGGGGATACTATGTATGTGTGTGTGAGAGGATACAATGTATGTGTGTGTGAGAGGATACTATGTATGTGTGTGTGAGAGGATACTATGTATGTGTGTGTGAGAGGATACTATGTATGTGTGTGTGAGAGGATACTATGTATGTGTGTGTGAGAGGATACTATGTATGTGAGGGGATACTATGTATGTGTGCTGTGTGTGTGTGAGGGGATACAATGTATGTGTGCTGTGTGTGTGAGGGGATACAATGTATGTGTGTGTGTGAGGGGATACTATGTATGTGTGTGTGTGAGGGGATACTATGTATGTGTGTGTGTGAGGGGATACTATGTATGTGTGTGTGTGAGGGGATACTATGTATGTGTGCTGTGTGTGTGAGGGGATACTATGTATGTGTGTGTGAGAGGATACAATGTATGTGTGTGTGAGAGGATACAATGTATGTGTGTGTGAGAGGATACTATGTATGTGTGTGTGAGAGGATACTATGTATGTGTGTGTGAGAGGATACAATGTATGTGTGTGTGAGAGGATACTATGTATGTGAGGGGATACTATGTATGTGTGCTGTGTGTGTGTGTGTGTGTGTGAGGGGATACAATGTATGTGTGCTGTGTGTGTGTGTGAGGGGATACAATGTATGTGTGTGTGTGAGGGGATACTATGTATGTGTGTGTGTGAGGGGATACTATGTATGTGTGTGTGTGAGGGGATACTATGTATGTGTGCTGTGTGTGTGAGGGGATACAATGTATGTGTGCTGTGTGTGTGTGTGTGAGGGGATACAATGTATGTGTGCTGTGTGTGTGTGTGTGTGAGGGGATACAATGTATGTGTGTGTGTGTGTGTGAGGGGATAATATGTATGTGTGCTGTGTGTGTGAGGGGATACTATGTATGTGTGCTGTGTGTGTGAGGGGATACTATGTATGTGTGCTGTGTGTGTGTGTGAGGGGATACTATGTATGTGTGCTGTGTGTGTGTGTGAGGGGATACTATGTATGTGTGCTGTGTGTGTGTGTGAGGGGATACTATGTATGTGTGCTGTGTGTGTGTGTGAGGGGATACTATGTATGTGTGCTGTGTGTGTGTGTGAGGGGATACTATGTATGTGTGCTGTGTGTGTGAGGGGATACAATGTATGTGTGCTGTGTGTGTGAGGGGATACAATGTATGTGTGCTGTGTGTGTGAGGGGATACAATGTATGTGTGCTGTGTGTGTGAGGGGATACAATGTATGTGTGCTGTGTGTGTGAGGGGATACAATGTATCTGAGTGAAGGGCGGTGCTGTGTGTGGAGTGTCACCTCTTCTATCAGCTGTACCCTCTGTGTGTTGCAGGGTATGCTGAGATTTGTAGTCCCAATGTTAGATTGGAGGAACTACCAGTCCCAACACAGCCAGTATGACACTACAGAGATATACTGGGAGTGTGAGCAAGTATTCAACCCCCCCCCCCTGTATTGTGATCAGTGTAGTTCCCCCCCTGTATTGTGATCAGTGTAGTTCCCCCCCCCCCCTGTATTGTGATCAATGTAGTTCTCCCCTGTATTGTGATCAGTGTAGTTACTCCCCCCCCCCCCTGTATTGTGATCAATGTAGTTCCCCCCTGTATTGTGATCAATGTAGTTCCCCCCTGTATTGTGATCAATGTATCCCCCCCCCTGTATTGTGATCAGTGTAGTCCCCCCCCTGTATTGGTGATCAGTGTAGTCCCCCCCCCGTATTGGTGATCAGTGTAGTCCCCCCCGTATTGGTGATCATTGTAGTTCCCCCCCCCCTGTATTGGTGATCAGTGTAGTTCCCCCCCCTGTATTGGTGATCAGTGTAGTTCCCCCCCCTGTATTGGTGATCAGTGTAGTTCCCCCCCCTGTATTGGTGATCAGTGTAGTTCCCCCCCCTGTATTGGTGATCAGTGTAGTTCCCCCCCCCCCTGTATTGGTGATCAGTGTAGTTTCTCCCCCTGTATTGGTGATCAGTGTAGTTTCTCCCCCTGTATTGGTGATCAGTGTAGTTCCCCCCCCCTGTATTGGTGATCAGTGTAGTTCCCCCCCCTGTATTGGTGATCAGTGTAGTTCCCCCCGTATTAGTGATCAGTGTAGTCCCCCCCCTGTATTGGTGATCAGTGTAGTCCCCCCCCCTGTATTGGTGATCAGTGTAGTTCCCCCCCTGTATTGGTGATCAGTGTAGTTCCCCCCCTGTATTGGTGATCAGTGTAGTTCCCCCCCTGTATTGGTGATCAGTGTTGTTCCCCCCCCCCCCTGTATTGGTGATCAGTGTTGTTCCCCCCCTGTATTGGTGATCAGTGTTGTTCCCCCCCCCCTGTATTGGTGATCAGTGTTGTTCCCCCCCCCTGTATTGGTGATCAGTGTTGTTCCCCCCCCCCCCCCTGTATTGGTGATCAGTGTTGTTCCCCCCCCTGTATTGGTGATCAGTGTTGTTCCCCCCCCTGTATTGGTGATCAGTGTTGTTCCCCCCCCCCTGTATTGGTGATCAGTGTTGTTCCCCCCCCCCCTGTATTGGTGATCAGTGTTGTTCCCCCCCCTGTATTGGTGATCAGTGTTGTTCCCCCCCCCCTGTATTGGTGATCAGTGTTGTTCCCCCCCCCCCCTGTATTGGTGATCAGTGTTGTTCCCCCCCCCTGTACTGGTGATCAGTGTTGTTCCCCCCCCCCTGTACTGGTGATCAGTGTTGTTCCCCCCCTGTACTGGTGATCAGTGTTGTCGTCCCCCTGTATTGGTGATCAGTGTTGTTCCCCCCCCCCCCAGTATTGGTGATCAGTGTTGTTCCCCCCTGTATTGGTGATCAGTGTATCCCCCCCCCCCTGTATTGGTGATCAGTGTAGTTTCCCCCCCTGTATTGGTGATCAGTGTAGTTTCCCCCCCCCCCCTGTATTGCTGATCAGTGTAGTTTCCCCCCCTGTATTGCTGATCAGTGTAGTTTCCCCCCCCCCTGTATTGCTGATCAGTGTAGTTTCCCCCCCCTGTATTGCTGATCAGTGTAGTTCCCCCCCCTGTATTGCTGATCAGTGTAGTTCCCCCCTGTATTGCTGATCAGTGTTGTCCCCCCCTGTATTGGTGATCAGTGTTGTCCCCCCCCTGTATTGGTGATCAGTGTTGTCCCCCCCCTGTATTGGTGATCAGTGTTGTCCCCCCCCTGTATTGGTGATCAGTGTTGTCCCCCCCCTGTATTGGTGATCAGTGTTGTCCCCCCCCTGTATTGGTGATCAGTGTTGTCCCCCCCTGTATTGGTGATCAGTGTTGTCCCCCCCCCCTGTATTGGTGATCAGTGTTGTCCCCCCTCCCTTTATTGGTGATCAGTGTAGTCCCCCCCCCTGTATTGGTGATCAGTGTAGTCCCCCCCCTGTATTGGTGATCAGTGTAGTCCCCCCCCCCTGTATTGGTGATCAGTGTAGTCCCCCCCTGTATTGGTGATCAGTGTTGTTCCCCCCCCCTGTATTGGTGATCAGTGTTGTTCCCCCCCCCCTGTATTGGTGATCAGTGTTGTTCCCCCCCCTGTATTGGTGATCAGTGTTGTTCCCCCCCCTGTATTGGTGATCAGTGTTGTTCCCCCCCCTGTATTGGTGATCAGTGTTGTTCCCCCCCCTGTATTGGTGATCAGTGTTGTTCCCCCCCCTGTATTGGTGATCAGTGTTGTTCCCCCCCCCCCTGTACTGGTGATCAGTGTTGTCGTCCCCCTGTATTGGTGATCAGTGTTCCCCCCTCCCCCTCTGTATTGGTGATCAGTGTTGTTCCCCCCCCCCCAGTATTGGTGATCAGTGTTGTTCCCCCCTGTATTGGTGATCAGTGTAGTTTCCCCCCCTGTATTGGTGATCAGTGTTGTTCCCCCCCCCTGTATTGCTGATCAGTGTAGTTCCCCCCCCTGTATTGCTGATCAGTGTAGTTCCCCCCCCCTGTATTGCTGATCAGTGTAGTTCCCCCCCTGTATTGCTGATCAGTGTAGTTCCCCCCTGTATTGCTGATCAGTGTAGTTCCCCCCTGTATTGCTGATCAGTGTTGTTGTCCCCCCTGTATTGGTGATCAGTGTAGTTTCCCCTCCCTTTATTGGTGATCAGTGTAGTTTCCCCTCCCTTTATTGGTGATCAGTGTAGTTTCCCCTCCCTTTATTGGTGATCAGTGTAGTCCCCCTCCCTTTATTGGTGATCAGTGTAGTCCCCCCCCTGTATTGGTGATCAGTGTAGTCCCCCCCCCTGTATTGGTGATTCGTATAGTTCCCCCCCCCCTGTATTGGTGATCAGTGTAGTCCCCCCCCTGTATTGGTGATTCGTATAGTTCCCCCCCCTGTATTGGTGATTCGTATAGTTCCCCCCCCCCCTGTATTGGTGATCAGTGTATTCGCTCCCCCCCCTGTATTGTGATCAGTGTTATCCCCCCCCTGTATTGGTGATCAGTGTAGTCCCCCCCCCCTGCATTGGTGATCAGTGCAGTTCCCCCCCCTGTATTGGTGATCAGTGTAGTCCCCCCCCCAATGTGTTGATGGTCGGTGCACTCCCCCTTCTCCCCCCCCATGTATTGACGATCCCCCCCCCCCCCCCCGTATATCAGTGCTTGGCATATTCCCCTATTGTAGTGCCCACTTTATAGGTGGTTCATGTCATCCCCACCACTTTATTGGTGGTTATTAGGTATGAGCTGAACACCCCCCGGTTCGGTTCGCACCAGAACCTGCGAACGGACCGAAAATTCGCGCAAACTTTAGAACCTCGTTAAAGTCTATGGGACTCGAACGCTCAAAATCAAAAGTGCTAATTATAAAGGCTAATATCCAAGTTATTGTCCTAAAAAGTGGTTGGGGACCCGGGTCCTGCCCCAGGGGACATGTATCAATGCAAAAAAAAGTTTTAAAAACTGAAGTTTTTTTGGGAGCAGTGCTTTTAATGATGCTTAAAGTGAAAAAAAAAGTGTGAAGTATTCCTTTAAATATCGTACCTGGGGGGTGTCTATAGTATGCCTGTAAAGTGGCACGTGTTTCCCGTGTTTAGAACTGTCCCTGCACAAAATTACATTTCTAAAGGAAAAAAAGTCACTTAAAACTGCTTGCGGCTTTAATGTAATGTCTGGTCCCGGCAATACGGATGAAAATCATTGATAAAAATGGCATGGGTAACCCCCCCCCCCCCCCCAGCCCATTACCAGCCCCTTTGGGTCTTGTGTGGATATTAAAGGGAACCCCCCACCCAAATTAAAAAAAGGAAAGGCGCGGGGCTCTCAGGCCCTATATACTCTGAACAGCAGTATACAGGCGGTGCAAACAAGACAGGGACTGTAGGTTTGTTGTTAAGTAGAATTTGTTTGTAATTTTGAACAGGTAAATTTTTAAAGTGTAGCTCCAGCCAAAAATCTATTTTTAAGCTTTTTGGAAAACATAGGTAAGGGTTATCACCCCTGTAACATTTGTTTTGCTGTCTGTGCATTTCTTCAGAACATTTCACCTCACTTTCTGTCCCAATGACAATTTTTTTTTTTTAAATTTGGGGTTTTTAGTGAAACAAGGATTGGTGATAAAGCATAAGTGGAGAGGAGACACGTTTTTCCCATATTAATTCTTACAGGAGAGAATTGCCCTTCCTGGGGGTAGATTTCTTCTCACTTCCTGTTGTCTCCTTCCGTTTGCAAGTAGGAGTCGTTTGTAAGTTGGATGTTTGAAAGTAGGGGCCTGCCGTATATACTCTGCAGAAATTTGGCCCTTAGGTGTTAGTGTTGCCACAACACTGTAAGCCCTCACAGTTAATCTTGGTGGGCGCTGGAACGGGCCCTGCTGTGAACTATTATATCAAGAATTGTAATTACATGCCATTGTTGAACAGTGGTAGAAAAATTGGGCCTTTGATGGTGGTGGTGTTGCCACAACACTGTAAGCCCTCACAGTTACTCTTGGTGGGCGCAGGAATGGGCCCTGCTGTGAAATATATTAGATCAGGAATTGTAATTACATGCCCCTGTTGAACAGGGGCAGAAAAATTGGGCCTTAGGCACTGGTGCCACAGCACTGCAACACCTCACAGATACTCTAGTTGGAGCGCAGAAATGAGCCCTGCTGCAAAGTATTGCATCAAAAATTGTAATTACACGCCGGCTGAAAAATTGGGCCTTAGCCACTGGTGGCGGTGCCCAGAACCAAAAATGTTCTTACAAGCTATCAACATGATCATTGAGGAGGAAGAGGATAGTCACTCAGCATAACAGGACAGTCACTCAGCATTAGCATAGGCAGTCTTGAAGGGATCTGACATTTCAAAAAAAAAAATACTCAGTTACATCAGCATCAGGTGCTTGGTAGCTGGTGGTGATCCAAGACTGATTCATTGTTATGAAGGTCAGTCGATCGACCGAGTCGGTGGACAGGTGCACCCTGTGATCGGTTACAAAGCCTCCAGCAGCACTGAGTGTGCGTTCCGAAAGAACCCTGGATGCAGGACAGGCCAGTAAATCAATTGCATACTGTGCAAGCTCTGGCCAGTGATCCATCCTCAAGACCCTGTAACCCAGAGGATTTTCGGTGGGAAAGGTGTCCAAGTCTGATCTTGCCCCTAGGTATTCCTGCACCATGTAAAACAGATGGTGATGATGGTTGCTGGAACCGATCATACCTTGGGGCTGCGGACTAAAAAATTGTCTGAACGCATCGGACAGATGGCCACCTTCTCCACCGCTCCTTCTTTAACTGACCGAAGCCTCAGCAACACGTTGTCCAGGACCAGGAATTTGTAACCTCCCAGTCTCTGGGAACGCATTGCACAGACCTTTATGCAAGGCCTCCCGAAGATGTTTCATCCTCTGCTCCCTCTGCGACGCCAAGATAAGGTCCGCAACCTTACCCTTGTAACGTGGATCAAGGAGGGTTGCCAGCCAGTAATGATCCCTCTCCTTGATAGCACGAATACAAGGATCCTTCCGCAGGTCTTTCAGGATCAGGGAGGCCATGCAGCGTATTGAAAAATAAATAGCTGGATAGCCGCACTCCAAATATTCACCTTTTATTGTAAAGTTAAAATCAAGGCCTCGAGCTATGACTAAGCACCGTGTCTGGTGTGAAACATGTCAGCGGCAGTGCAGTTAGTCTGTATCGACTTTTGATGCCTTGATTTTAACTTTACAATAAAAGGTGAATATTTGGAGTGCGGCTATCCAGCTATTTCTTTTTCAATCATCTCTGTTGCAAACAGAGCCAGAACCCTGTTTAACTGCGGAGACAGTTGATCGTAGGAGAGGTATTTACCTTGGAGCGGTCAACTCCCACAGGCCATGCAGCGTAGGTTTGCTGAGGCATTCGGTCCGGAGTCCTCTGGGTCACTAAGGACGACATGATCCGCAGCCACCTCCTCCCAGCCACGTACAAGTCCATGGGTTTCTTGAGACTGTAATTGATCCCTTGAAGACTGCTGCTGATGCTGAGTGCTAGGCTCCATCTCCATGCTGACACAATCCTCCTCCTCCTCCTCCTCCTCGTCCTCTTCCTGTGTGATAGGCAGGCCAGCAGGAACACTGTCTGGATAAAGGGGGCCTTGAGAGGTAAGGGAGTCCTCCTCTATTCCTCCCTCTGTTCTGCCTCAAGTGCCCTGGCTATTATTCCACGCAGCGTGGGCTCCAACAGGTGGACAAGAGGAACAGTGTCACTGATGTATGCACTGTCACTGCTCACCATCCTCGTGGCCTCCTCAAATGGTGACAGGACAGTGCATGCATCCCTGATCATGTCCCACAGATACTCATTGATGGCTTTCTGCTGCATGTGCAGCCACTGCAGCATGGCCAAGGTAGAGTTCCACCTGGTGGGCATGTCACAGATTAGGCGGTTCTTGGGCAGGTTGTGTTACTTTTGGAGGTCAGCCAGTCGAGCACTGGCATTATATGACCAATGGAAATGCCCACAGAGTTTCCTGGCCTGCTTCAGGACCTCCTGTAAACCCGGGTACCTGCCCAAGAACCGCTGCACCACCAAGTTAAGGACGTGAGCCAAACAGGGAACATGGGTCAGTTGTCCCTGTCTGAGGGCGGAGAGGAGGTTGGTGCCATTGTCGCAAACCACCTTTCCTGGCTTAAGCTGGCGTGGCGTCAACCACCTCTGAGCCTGCCCCTGCAAAGCTGACATAATCTCTGCCCCAGTGTGGCTCCTGTCCCCCAAGCACACCAGCTCAAGCACCGCATGGCATCTTTTGGCCTGCGTACTTGCGTAGCCCCTTGAACACCTACGGAGCACCGCTGGTTCCAAGGACAAAGCACAGGAAGAGGCCATGGAGGAAGAAGAAGAGGAGGGGGTGGAGGAGAGAGGTGTGTCAGAATCACCAGTAGTAGCATTTTGGAGGCGTGGTGGCTGAACAACCTCCAACACTACTGCACCTTGTCCTGCATCCTTCCCAGCTGCCATCAGAGTTACCCAATGCGCCGTGAAAGATAGGTAACGTCCCTGTCCATGCCTGCTGGACGATGAGATAGCGGTAATATGCACCTTACCGCTGACCACCCTGTCCAGCGAGGCCAAGACATTGCCTTCCACATACCGGTAGAGAGCCGGAATCGCCTTCCGTGAGAAAAAGTGGCGTTTAGGAACCTGCCACTGAGGAACCGCACATTCCACAAACTCACGAAAGGGGGCAGAGTCTACCAACTGAAAAGGCAGCAGTTGAAGTGCTAGCAATTTAGCCAAGCTAGCATTCAACCGCTGGGCATGTGGATGGCTGGGAGCGAACTTCTTTCAGTGGTGCAGCAGCTGGGGCAGGGAAATATGCCTGGTACAATCTGAAGTCGGTGTACCAATAGCAGATTGCCCGCAAGTACTTGGCTGTGACACAAATAATTCTACACCTTCATTCCGCTCAGTGCAGGTTTCAGAGAGGACTGAAGGTATAGTGGGGTTGGAGATCCCAGCTGATGAGGAGCAAGGAGAGGTCCGCTTTGTTCTTTGGTGTGGGTCTTTTAGGTGTGCTTGCATGGCAGGTCGACATATGTCTGATCAAGCATGTGGTGCCCAAGCGGGTGATGTTTTGGCCACACGAGATACGCCTTAGACATATGTTGCAAATAGCAGCGCTGCGATCTGATGCACTCGTCTCAAAAAAGGCCCACACCAAAGAACTTTTGGAATAACGCGCAGAGACAGCAGCGCCCTGCACATGCGGAGCTCTGCGGTGTGATGCAGTCAGTGTGCTGCCCTAGGAGGGCATCCTGCCTTGTTGGAGATGTGCCTCCTCCTCCTCCTCCTCCTCTCTCCTATCAGGCACCCACGTGGAGTCAGTGACCTCATCATCCCCTCCCTCCTCATCACTGGAGCAAACCTGGCAGTATGCTGCAGTTTGGGGAACATGACTGCCAGATTGCTGTCCTTGTTGGGCACCCCCTCTCTCTGGGCTCACGTTACTACCCCCTCTCTCTGGGCTCACGTTACTGCCTTCCTCTAGCTGGGTTCCATCATCGGAGCCTTCAAAACGCTGGGCATCCTCCTGGAGCATGTACCCAACACTGTGGTCAAACAGTTCGGGGGACTCCTCAGGAGGACATGGTGGGGCTAGGGAAGGAGTGACTGATGCCATTGAGCTGAGGGAAGAGGCCGCATTGGCAGCTGCTTTGCCAGACAAAGTACCCTGAGCTTGGGTGAGAGAGGATGAGGAGGATGAGGACGGCTTGGTCATCCACTCTACCAAGTCTTCGGCATGTTGCGGCTCAACATGGTCAGCTGCCGAAAAGAAGGACAAGTGTGTCCCACGACCATGTGCTGATGAGGATGCACTGTGTCCATGACCAGCACTGTTGCCTTTAGACACAGAGCCTGTTTGCCCTCTTTTATTGGCTCGTGACTGTCTGCCTCTCCCTGTTTGCCTTCCAGACATACTAATGGCCTGCAGTGAGATGTAGCTGCACAAAGGTGGGATGTGTATGTGTGTGTATGTGTGTGTGTGTGTGTGTATGTATATATATATATATATATATATATATATATATATATATATATATATATAATCTATACTGATTATACTGCAGCTAGCAGAATCAACTGCCTGCTGTGGTATTAGTATGAGAACACCACCAATTGTATTCAGGTACCTTTAGGTGCACGCTGTGCAAAGGACACAGTACACTAATTGAAAATACTTGCAGCTCCCTGCCTGTGGTATTAGTATGAGAACACCACCAATTGTATTCGGGTACCTTTAGGTGCACGCTGTGCAAAAGACACAGTAGACTAAATGAAAATAATGCAGCTCCCTGCCTGTGGTATTAGTATGAGAACACCACCAATTGTATTCAGGTAACTTTAGGTGCACGCTGTGCAAAGGACACAGTACACTAAGTGAAAATACTGCAGCTAGCACAATCACCTGCCTGCCTGTCAGTATAGAGAATAACAGGAACGGATCTAGCTAAACTGACTACAGTGTATAAATATATATACAACACCTAGGATGCATATATATCCTCTACACACTGTAACTGCAGATAACTGACTCGCCTGACTGCTCTATCTAACTCAAATCAAATTACACTGTCTCTCTCTCTCTCTCTCTCTCTCTCTCTCTATGTCTTCTAAGTTAACCAACGCCGCAACACACTACACAAGGCCGCCACGCCGGCGGCCTTATATAGTGTAGGGCGTGTACCTACTCCTCTGAGCCATGATTGGCCAAAGCCACCCTGGCTTTGGCCAATTACGGCTCTCTGTACTTACGGCGCTGTGATTGGCCAAGCATGCGGGTCATAGTGCATGCTTGGCCAATCATCAGCCAGAAATGCACTGCAATGCCGCAGTGAATTATGGGCTGTGACGCGCCACTCCAATTTGGCGCGAACGGCCCATAATGTTCGAAATTCAGCGAACAGCCGATGTTCGAGTCGAACATGGGTTCGACTCGAACTCGCAGCTCATCCCTAGTGGTAATTATAATTCCTCCTATACTTGTGGTCAGTATATTGGGGGAGGGGTCTGTGTAGTGCCCCGATATATTGTTGGTCGTTGTAGCGCTCCCTTACATTGATGGTCGGTGGGTTACTCTCCTTGGAGTGATTCCACTCCCACATTCCTTGTTTTATATGCCGGCTCTGATGAGTGATGTCATACCGGAACCATGCCGGGATTGTGAACTGCCGAAACATCTGATCAGTCTGATAGGAAATCACCGCATTTTATACTCTCCTCTTTCTGCGAGAAGAAGTTTGTTAAAAAAAAAATAAAGATGAAATCTTATGATTGGGTCATAATCTAGGTTGGTGTATCGGGTGTGTTATGTAAAATAAAAAATTGCAGAACTTTTGGTCCTGTGGAACTGCGTGTACTTTCCTTTAAAGCTGGAAAGTTTGAATCTTCTAATTTCTCTCATAACCGTGTGGTTTTCCTATGATATGCAATGTCATCTAGTGGCCACATTGTAGTATATTTCCCATTCACACATATTATTATTTTTTTTTTTAATGAATAACATTCAATCTTTAGAGAATCTAACCTGAGAACACTCGATTTGTCCCATTCACACTGAATCAACTTGCATGCAGTTTCCATGAACCGCTATACATATTTTTTATAAATGCACCCCATGAGTTAAGAGACCATATTGGGGCGCTCATCAACGTCTCTTCTCTTCCAGTTCAAAGCGGAGGTGGAGCAGAAATCCGGGAAGAATTTCGGCACTTTCGAAGCCATTGAATTCAAGACTCAGCTTGTTGCCGGAACAAATTACTTCATTAAGGTAATGCAGAGTGCAATGGAGGAAGCCTCAGAGAAGTAGCTGAGCTGTATTACTTATTGTATTTATCATTCAGAAACAGTGGCGGCTGGTGCTCCAATTTTTTTTGGGGGGGGCAAAAAAACATCAAACACAGCTACTGTGCCAAAAAACACAGCCACTGTACCCATCAATTTCTGCCAGTGTGCCCATCAATTGCTGACACTGTGCCCCATCAAATGCGACCAGTGTGCATCGCCCGGCACTTACCTGTCTCGTGGCGGTGTCCTGCACGTCCACGATGTCTTCTTCCGTCCTCTCTATCAGGCGTCCAATCACAGCCACAGACGTTTCAGCCAATCAGGTGACAGGTAATCGACCCGAGCACCTGATTGGCTGAGAGACGGTTCAGTGTTAGCAACGCAAATTCCTTTGCTTTGCTAACACAACGCTGAGTGAACAGCGAGCGCCCAGCATGGCACCCGCTGTTCACCTTTTTGGGTGCCTATTAGAGCCTATAGCTCTAATCGGGTGCTTCCAAAAAACACCTCACCGCTGTAATTCAGGTGCCCGGTGCCCGAAAAGGGGCCGGACACCTGAATAGGGGGTGTTAGTGGCGACCATAGATAGATTCATGCAATGCATGAATCTATCTATGGTGATATAGCGGTGCCAGGAGAGAGGGGACGGCGCCCATGCGCCCCTTATGGACGCATCGCCACTGCTCAGAAATGTATTCTAGTCATCGCTCAATTCATAAAAAAAAAAAATAACAAACATGCTTATACTTACCTGTTTTGCACAGAGCAGCCCGGATCCTCCTCTTCTCAGGTCCCCTGTCAGGGCTCCTGGCTCCTCCTCTTCCCTGAGTGCCCCCATTGCAGAACGCTTGCTATAGGGGCACATGTGTGTGTGCTTCGCTTCCGAGCCCCGCTCTTTGTATCTATAACAGGGATATGCAATTAGCGGACCTCCAGCTGTTGCCAAACTACAAGTCCCATGAGGCATAGCGAGACTGACAGCAGCAAGCATGACACCCAGAGGCAAAGGCATGATGGGACTTGTAGTTTTGCAACAGCTGGAGGTCCGCTAATTGCATATCCCTGATCTATAAGATGCATAGAACGGGGCTCAGCCCCACCCCCTGCTCCCTCCTCACTGACTGTGATTGACAGCAGCGGGAGCCAATGAGGAGGGAGAGAGTCAGGACAGCAGCCACTCTCCTGCACATTGCTGGATCAGGCTCAAGTAACTATTAGGGGGGCTGTGGGGGGAGCTGCATAGTGAAGGTTTTTTTACCATCATGCAAAGAATGAGCGTCAGGCTTTATAACTACAGTAATACCTCGGATTGCGAGTATCGCGGTTTACGAGCATTTCCCAATACAAGCTATTATTTAAAAAAAATCCTGACTGAGTTTGCGAGCGTTGTCTCGCAAGAAGAGCCAATGGGGTGTGCAGTACCGCATTTGGCCAGAGGTGCGGGGGCGCCAGTAACACTCCGTTCCCGCATGTCTCCGAGCCTCTCTGTGTGTATCCAAGTGTCTCTGTTGCCCCCTCCCACCTCTGGCCACATGCAGTACTGCATACAATAGCAGTCACTGTCGAACAAATTATCTGAGTTTCCATTGACTCCTATGGGGAAACTCGTTTTGATATACGAGTGCTTTGGATTACAAGCATGCGTCTGAAATTAATTCTGCTCGTAATCCAAGGTACCACTGTACCATGGTAGAAAATTCCTCTTCATCATTTATATTTATACTGTATAAATAATGTATTTGAAAATTGTATCCTTTTCTGATTGGTCAGATTTTTATAAAAAATTTTTTTTAACCGCTTGCCGACCGTGTCATGAGGATATACGTCAGCAGAATGGCACGGCTGCGGCTGGGGACACTGTGCCATGCTTTGATGTCAGGGGCACTGTGCCATGCTCTGATGTCAGGGGGCACTACTGTGCCGTGCTCTGATGTCAGGGGGCACTACTGTGCCGTGCTCTGATGTCAGGGGGCACTACTGTGCCGTGCTCTGATGTCAGGGGGCACTACTGTGCCGTGCTCTGATGTCAGGGGGCACTACTGTGCCATGCTCTGATGTCAGGGGGCACTACTGTGCCATGCTCTGATGTCAGGGGGCACTACTGTGCCATGCTCTGATGTCAGGGGGCACTACTGTGCCATGCTCTGATGTGATGTCAGGGGTCACTGTGCAGTGCTCTGATGTCAGGGGGCACTACTGTGCCATTCTCTGATATCAGGGGGCACTGTACCATGCTCTGTGTTGTCAGGAGACACTGTGCCATGTTCTGATGTCAGGAGACACTGTGCCATGTTCTGATGTCAGGAGACACTGTGCCATGTTCTGATGTCAGGGGACACTGTGCCATGCTCTGGTGTCAGGGGGCCCTGTGCCATGCTCTGGTGTAAGGGGGCCCTGTGCCATGCTCTGGTGTAAGGGGGCCCTGTGCCATGCTCTGGTGTCAGGGGGCACTACTGTGCCATGCTCTGGTGTCAGGGGGCACAACTGTGCCATGCTCTGGTGTCAGGGGGCACTACTGTGCCATGCTCTGGTGTCAGGGGGCACTACTGTGCCATGCTCTGTCAGGGGGCACTACTGTGCCATGCTCTGATGTCAGGGGGCACTACTGTGCCATGCTCTGATGTCAGGTGGCACTGTACAATGCTCTGATGTCAGGGGGTACTGTGCCGCTCTGTAAGCAATCTGGTACTAACTGACACTGGCTGGCATGGTCACGAACTGACACTGATGTCACTAGTACAGTGATAATACTGTACACTGTACTAATGACTTTGGCTGGGAAAGGGTTACCATCAAGGGGTTAACTGTGAGTCTATGTGAAAAAGTGTGCTGCTTTTACTTACTAGTCTGTTTTTTCTCCCTGCTCTTCAGGGCCAAGAAAGAACCAGATCACTATTCCTATGTACACAGAGTTCTGTGTGTTTGGTTTGTGTGAAATATATATATATCTATCCATGTGTGTTTGAGCTTCTGTTTGGGGTGCACACCCTAATGCACCCGCACGCCTATGAAGTCACTTAGAATTTCACGCCGGTGGCGCGTGCTCGCCCCTGCCGCGAGCTTTGTGACTGTGCCCGGGGGACCTGTGGACTCGATGTCCACCGGTGTCTCGCGATCGGGTCACAGAGCTGCAGAACAGGGAGAGGCCAGTGTAAACAAGGCATCTCCCCATTCTGCCTAGTGACAGGACACTGATCGTCTGCTCCCTGTCATCGGGAGCAGCGATCAGTGTCATGTCACAGTAAGCCACGCCCCCACACAGTTAGAATCACTCCCTAGGACACACTTAACCCCTTCCTAGCCCCCTAGTGGTTAACCCCTTCACTGCCAGTCACATTTACACAGTAATCAGTGCATTTTTATAGCACTGATCGCTGTATGAATGTGAATGGTCCCAAAATAGCGTCAAAAGTGTCCGATGTGTCCGCCGTAATGTCACAGTCACAATAAAAATCACTGAATGCCGCCATTACTACAAAAAAATATATATATTAATAAAAATGCCATAAAACGACCCCCTATTTTGTAGACGCTATAACTTTTGTGCAAACCAATCAATATACGCTTATTGCAGGGTTTTTTTTTCTTGTTTTTTACCAAAAATATGTAGAAGAATACGCATCGGCCTAAACTGAGGAATTTTATTTATTTTTTTAGAATTTTTTTGGGGATATTTATTATAGCAAAAAGTAAAAAATATTGCTTTTTTTTCAAAATTTTGGCTCTATTTTTGTTTATAGTGCAAAAATCAAAACCGCAGAGGTGATCAAATACCACCAAAAGAAAGCTTTATATGTGGGGGAAAAAAAAAGAACGTCAATTTTGTTTGGGATCCACGTCGCACGACCGCGCAATTGTCAAAGCGCGACGCAGTGCGGAATCGCAAAAAGTGGCCCGGTCATTTGGCAGCCAAATC
The DNA here is from genome assembly GCA_029206835.1 of Rana muscosa. Lineage (NCBI taxonomy): Eukaryota > Metazoa > Chordata > Amphibia > Anura > Ranidae > Rana > Rana muscosa. The sequence goes on from CM055117.1 coordinate 19,964,965, forward strand.
CTCCGGGGCTGAAGTGGTTAAAGAGAACCTTTTGATACAATGTATTAGTTCATTTCTATCTGGCCTAATGGAGGTCTGTCTGTCGTCTCAAAACTGTTACAAAGAGGATATAATGTAACAAATTCATTCTCTTCAATAAACACAAAGCTTTGTGCAGCAACTGGCTTTAGTTCTACATAAATTACTTCCTGATAGAAAGTTGGTTGGTGGGAACTAGATCAAGCCAAGCGTCAAAATAAGCAAAGTTAAGGCTGAACTCTGGGGGAAAATTCAAAGCTACCCCTGCAGTGCCCCCCTCCCCCCCACACTGCAAGTGATAAATGCTATTTTTTTTCCCCTACAGCACCATAAAAAGCAGATGTACTTTTCTTTCACCCTCTCCCCTCTGGCAGCCGACACCGTCTTCTTTCCTAGGACACTTCGGGTTGTAGATGGCCCTCTGTGTCCTCACTTACAATGCAGGACTGTTGGTGCTGCATTGTAGATGATGACCTCCGAGTGACAGACGAGGCTGAAGAGAAGCATTTTTCAGGGGGATCAGTTGCATGGACAGGCGGTACTCCCCTGTAACAAGGGATAGGGAAAGCACAAACTGCATATAAATGTACCCTAGACAAAAATGCACCCTTAACCATGAAGGGGTAGTTTTAATGTTTGCTCTTTTTTTTTTTTCTTCAATATTATATTTTTTATTTAATCAAAGGGCATGGTACAGAGACATACAGCAGGTTACCGTATTTATCGGCGTATAACACGCACTTTTTTCCCCTTAAAATCAGGGGAAAATCGTGGGTGCGTGTTATACGCCAATCCCCCGCTGAAACGAGCGAGAGGAGCCGAAGTACACTCCTCTCGCAGTCCCGCCCATCTCCACTGATTATGCCGCTGACATACAGAAAGCCGAGTGTACTTCGGCTAGTCTCGGCTCCTCTCGCAGTCCCACCCCTGACTGTGAGCAGAGCCGAGTCTAGCCGAACTACACTCGGCTTTCTGTATGTCAGCGGCATAATCAGTGGAGATGGGCGGGACTGCGAGAGGAGCCGAGTCTAGCCAAAGTACCCTCGGCTCCGCTCGCTCCTCTCCACAGCGGAAATCGGCGCCAATTTCAAATATCGAAAGAGACTGGCAATGCTGCAGATGGACACTGGGCAAGGCTGCAGATGGACACTGGGCAAGGCTGCAATGATGGATGGACAAGGCTGCATTTAAATGTAAGTTTTTTTTCCTTGAACTTCCCTTCTAAAAGTTTTTTTTCCTTAAAATTCCCTCCTAAACTTGGGGTGCGGGTTATACGCCGGCGCGTATTATACGCCGATAAATACAGTATATACAGTCTTATCCCTCCATACAACCAGATGGAGCCTGCATTACATCATATGAAGCATTTATACATCCTATCTATCTCACCATATATTGGCTCCATAAGGAGTCATGTCCCTTATGCCGCGTACACACGACCGTTTTTAATGTCATTGAAAAAAACAAAGTTTTTCTCGACGTGATTCTTCTCAAGCCTGCCTTGCCTACACACGATCATGGGAAAAAAAAATGCTACAGCAAAGCGCGGTGACGTACGAAATGTACGACGGCACTATAAAGGGGAAGTTCCATTCGGATGGCGCCACCCTTTGGGCTGCTTTTGCTGATCCTCGTGTCAGTAAAGTTTGGTGAGAGACGATTTGCGCTTTTCAGCCTCGTGCTTTTCAGTCCGTTACAGCGTGACGAATGTGCTATCTCCATTACGAACGCTAGTTTTACCAGAACGACTGCTCCCGTCTCACAACTTGCTTCTGAGCATGCGCGTTTTTTTCACGTCGTTAAAGCCTACACACGACCGTTTTTCATGACGAGAAAAATGACGACGTAAAAAACGACGAGAAAAATTAGAGCACATTCCAAATTTTTCATGGCCATTTTTCACGTCGTGAAAAATGCTCTGAAGCCCACACACGATCGTTTTTAATGACCATTTAAAAAAAATTGTCGTGTGTACGTGGCATAATACATTTTACAAGTCATTCCCCAAGCCCCCAATATACTCCACTGAAGTACCCCCCTGTAACCAACCCCCAATCAGTTTTATATAAAGATATACGAGAAAAAAAAAAGAAACAATATAAAGAAAAAACAGAAACAAAAAGAAAATCAAATAAAATAATGTTTAAGGAGCAACCTGTCTAGAATTATAGTAACATCCTAGTATTAAAAACGAAAACGAAAAAGAGAGCAATAAATGTTTGCTCTTTAAGCCTCTAGTATAAAATGTAAAGATCGGAGGGGCACGGGGCGGATAGCGGACACCTTCTCATAGCTATTTATCAGCAAGACTTTTACTTCTAAAAATGTTTGAGTGACAGGTTCACTTTATTGGAAATCAGATGCAGTTACAGTGGAACCTCGGATTGCAAGTAACGTGGTTAACGAGCGTTTTGCAATACGAGCTATTATTTAAAAAATATCCTGACTCGGTTTGCGAGTGTTGTCTTGCAACATTAGCACGATTCAATTCTCTGCGGTGTTCAGTACCGCATCTAGCTAGAGGTGTGGGGGCGCCGGTGACACTTGGAGCTTTTCAGAAATACTCGAAAACACTCGGAAATACTCCATTCCCGAGTGCAGCCGAACGATCTCCGAGTATTTCCGAGTCTCTCTGGTGCCCCCCACCTCTGGCCACATGCGGTATTGCATGCCATAGAAGTCAATGTGGAATGAATTATCTTCGTTTCCATTGATTTCTATTGGAAAACTCGCTTTGATATGCGAGTGCTTTGGATTACAAGCATTCACCTGGAACGGATTATGCTGCATTCTCCTGGAACGGATTATGCTCGAAATCCAAGGTTCCAGTGTACAGTATTAATGACGGTTGTGTTTTGTCCTCCTCAGACTCACATAGGAGATGATCAGTATATACATCTGCGGGTCTACAAGAAGCTCCCGTGTTACCAGGAGGAGATGAGCCTCACCGCCTTCCAGGTGGGCAAGACCAGAGAGGACCACATCGTCCATTTTGAACCCAGCGACTGACCAATCCGGACGCAGCTCTCTGCCGCTAGTTTTACTTCTCTTTCTTAATAAAATAATAAATCAGATGATGTATTATTGTCATTTAATATCTTATTTTATTGTATTTGATAAGAAGTAGCATTTCCACCATGGAGGGTGCAGAAACAAAAGTGCTCATAGCACTAGGAGGGTCCAATACTGGATGAACCCCCTTTCTAGCAATCTTTGCAATAAAAAAATTGCTACTGCCTTAAGTCGCTTCTGTCCTCTCCTTCCATTGCAGTATTGGGAGAAATATCTTGGACGGTATTTTGGAAGTTGATTGTATGTATACAGCTCTGGTATCAGTTCTGAAGTCCTTTGGTACTTAAAGCGGAAGTAAACCCATCCATAAAAGTTTAATTTCCGGCACGTGCCTGAAATGTAACACACCCATTGGTTGTGCTCTGTTTTTTTTTTTTTTACATAAATTTATTTTATTTTGACTATTCAAAAAACAAAACAATAACACAAAAGAAAGGGAAGGTAAATCTCATAACATCATCCATACATCATTATCTCATAATTGGTCTTTCCCTCCATCCGACCCAAAATTATATTTCAGAGTTTACTTCATAGTCTCATCAATTTATTCCTATTCGCCATATTTTCCTTATTCATTCATTTTTACCAGTGTCCATTTTCCTTTGGTCATACATCTGTAAGCTCAATCTATTCCGGTATTCTTGATACGGTGTCTGTCTCTATCACTCCTTCTAGGTTACCCCCCCCCCCCCCCAATCAAACCCATAACAAAACAAAACCTCAAACTACTTTCATAACCCAACAAACACAACCTAACAAAAAATCAACCACTAGCAGCAAAAACAAAACAAACAACAAAAGGGAGGAAAAAAAATTAAAAATTCTGGGTCCTCTGCAGGGTCCCTAACAATATCTTACTCCTCTACTGCTCCCCAAAGTGTCCTCCCCTCCTCTGAGTTAATAAAGAGATTCCATATGGATCATTTTTTCCGATATGTCTCTTTTTTCTGTCGTGCTGTCCATATCAGTTCTTCCATTTGATTCATCTCCTCATCTGGTATCTCTTCTTCCCAAAACTGCTGACTAATTCCCCCCGGACCACTCCCCAGAAATCCTTGATTCTAGGGCATGACCAGAAGATATGTAGTAACGTCCCAGGTTCTCTGGTTGTGCTCTTAACCAAACTGTCAAACCATCCAATGGCTGGTGACATAAATGATCACGTGTGCAGCATCATGGCAGTGGTAGATTAAACAGAGGCAAAAAATGACAGCTTCCTTGGCTGAAAACGATAGTGGGGTTTACTTACACTTTAGAGGATAACTTCACCTTTCGTTACATGTTAAGCCCCGTACACACGGTCGGACTTCCATCGGACTTTTCCGTGTTTTTTTGTCCGAACGGAGTTGGTTGGGCACACCCATAGCATACACACGCTCGGACTTTTCTGCAAACTTTCTTAAAACTTCTTACATCGCAGGTTTTTTCTGCTCTTTACCGCCACCCTTTGGTCAACTTCTGCTATTGTTGGTTGATTTTAACATTAGTTGTTTTGTCCATCGGACTAAAGTCCGATGGTTTTCTGTACACACGGTCGGACTTTGCTACATCGGACTTTTGTTGGGCAAAAGTTTGTCCGTTTGCAGACCCAACTTTTGTCCGATGAAATCCAAAACCAAACGAAAAAAGTTTGTCCGATGGAGCGTACACACGGTCGGATTGTTGGTCCAACTTGCTCAAAACGAAGTTTGTTGGGCAAAAGTCCGACCGTGTGTACGGGGCTTTACACCCATATTCAGGGTGTAACATGTTACAAACAGACCAGCCCCCACACTTCCCTGATCTGACAGCTAGCGAGGATCTCATCCCCCCCCCCCCCCACTAGCTGTCACAATAAAAAACAAGCCCAGCCGCATCACTCATTCAGTGTCCAATGAATGGAAAACTACAAGGTCCGGCAGCCTTTGCAGCTGTCACCTTGTAGTTTTTAATGAACTACCACAACTCTTTGGTGGTTTATTCTCTCTTCCTGTTAGATTGTATCGGCTTGCTCATGCGGGATGTACGAGCACACAGATAGACTGCGGGAGACCTGCATGGGACCAGCGATCTGCTGATCACTGGAACAATGCTTTAGACGCAGGGATCTCATACTGGCGGCCCTCCAGCTGTTGCAAAACTACAAGTCCCATTGCAAGGCTGACAGTTACAAGCATGACTCCCACAGGCAGAGGCATGATGGGACTTGTAGTTTCGCAACAGCTGGAAGGCCGCCAGTTTGAGACCCCTGCTTTAGATGCAGGGATCTCCAAACTACGGTCATCCAGCTGTTCTGGAACTGCAGCTCCCATGAGCATAGCTCCCAACTGTCCCTGATTTCGAGTGACTGTCCCTGATTTGGAGCAATGTCCCTCTGTCCTTCGTTTGTCCCTCATTTTGGTCTGATCAATATAAGTGTATATAAAATGCACTTTTTATCTATCAAAGTGTTTCCCGCACTAAACCTTTCATCTGATTTCTAATTTGCTGCATTTGTAAATTCCAAAAGTCAATATAAAGGAATAGTAGTGGTAAAACAAGCACTTGTGGGTTTAAAAAATCTTGGTTTTTGTACAATTCTGCTTTAAGGGGGTGTGGCCAGGGTGTGTGTCCTATGCCTGCATACTTTTGCTGATAGGTGTCCCCTCATTCCAATCTCAAAAGATTGGGAGGTATGCATAAGGCATTGTAAAACTGACATTCACAGACATGACTAGGCATGATGGGAATTGTAGTTGCTGAACAACTGGAGGGCCGTAGTTTGGAGACCCCTCCAGAAACCAAAAATAATAAATGCACATTTTTTATTTTTTTTATGCATTTATTGTTTTGTGTTAAAAGTTGAACTTATCCCACTAGAGGTACCTCAGTTTGTACTGTCATAGAGACAATACGACCTTTTCCATATATTCTGTAGCATTGTAATAAGGGAGTAAGAAGGAAAATACGGCATTCCTTTTCTTCTGTCTTCTTTTTCTCTTCCCCTCTGTCGCTTCTTCTCTATTGATCTTCCCCACCAGTCATTATATCGAATTGTTTTATTGCCAATTTGTGTAATTTCGATATTTGTTCAACATTGTTCACCTTCTCCTTTTTTTATTTTATGTACCCCTTATTGCTTTGTTTTTTCTATCCCTGGAAATAAGTGAATAAAAATATTTTCAACCTAGAAGTTGAATTTATCCTTTAACATGCAGACCTCAGGCCCCAGGATTCAATAGAACTGTAAAGTAGTTGTAATGGCAGTGAACGCTAAATTCTAATATAACATGTACCTAGTCTATGGCCGTGGCACGTCTCCAGTCTCTGGCTGCCTCCCGCGGCTCGTCTCCCGTCTCTGGCTGCCTCCCGCGGCACGTCTCTAGTCTCTGGCCGCCACCTGCGGCACGTCTCTGGCCGCCTCCCGCGGCACGTCTCCAGTCTCTGGCCGCCTCCCGCCACACGTCTCCAGTCTCTGGCCGCCTCCCGCCACACGTCTACAGTCTCTGGCCGCCTCCCGCGGCACTTCTCCAGTCTCTGGCCGCCTCCCGCAGCACGTCTCCAGTCTCTGGCCGCCTCCCGCAACACGTCTCCAGTCTCTGGCCGCCTCCCGCAGCACGTCTCCAGTCTCTGGCTGCTTCCCGCAGCACGTCTCCAGTCTCTGGCTGCCTCCCGCAGCACGTCTCCAGTCTCTGGCCACCTCCCGCCACACGTCTCCAGTCTCTGGCTGCCTCCCGCCACACGTCTCCAGTCTCTGGCCACCTCCCGCCACACGTCTCCAGTCTCTGGCTGCCTCCCGCCACACGTCTCTAGTCTCTGGCCGCCACCTGCGGTACGTCTCTGGCTGCCTCCCGCAGTACGCCTCCAGGCTCTGGCCGCCTCCCACAGCACGTCTCCAGTCTCTGGCCGCCTCCCGCGGCACGTCTCCAGTCTCTGGCCGCCTCCCGCAGCACGTCTCCAGTCTCTGGCCGCCTCCCGCAGCACGTCTCAAGTCTCTGGCCCCCTCCCGCAGCACGTCTCAAGTCTCTGGCCGCCTCCCGCGGCACTTCTCCAGTCTCTGGCCGCCTCCCGCGGCACGTCTCCAGTCTCTGGCCGCCTCCCGCAACACGTCTTCAGTCTCTGGCCGCCTCCCGCAGCACGTCTCCAGTCTCTGGCTGCTTCCCGCAGCATGTCTCCAGTCTCTGGCTGCCTCCCGCAGCACGTCTCCAGTCTCTGGCCACCTCCCGCCACACGTCTCCAGTCTCTGGCTGCCTCCCGCCACACGTCTCCAGTCTCTGGCCACCTCCCGCCACACGTCTCCAGTCTCTGGCTGCCTCCCGCCACACGTCTCTAGTCTCTGGCCGCCACCTGCGGCACGTCTCTGGCCGCCTCCCGCAGCACGTCTCCAGGCTCTGGCCGCCTCCCACAGCACGTCTCCAGTCTCTGGCCGCCTCCTGCGGCACGTCTCCAGTCTCTGGCCGCCTCCCGCAGCACGTCTCAAGTCTCTGGCCCCCTCCCGCGGCACGTCTCCAGTCTCTGGCCGCCTCCCGCGGCACGTCTCCAGTCTCTGGCCGCCTCCCGCGGCACGTCTCCAGTCTCTGGCTGCCTCCCGCGGCACGTCTCCAGTTTCTGGCTGCCTCCCGCAACACGTCTCCAGTCTCTGGCCGCCTCCCGCAGCACGTCTCAAGTCTCTGGCCCCCTCCCGCGGCACGTCTCCAGTCTCTGGCCGCCTCCCGCAGCACGTCTCCAGTCTCTGGCCGCCTCCCGCTGCACGTCTCCAGTCTCTGGCTGCCTCCTGCCACACGTCTCTAGTCTCTGGCCGCCACCTGCGGCACGTCTCTGGCCGCCTCCCGCAGCACGTCTCCAGGCTCTGGCCGCCTCCCACAGCACGTCTCCAGTCTCTGGCCGCCTCCTGCGGCACGTCTCCAGTCTCTGGCCGCCTCCCGCAGCACGTCTCAAGTCTCTGGCCCCCTCCCGCGGCACGTCTCCAGTCTCTGGCCGCCTCCCGCGGCACGTCTCCAGTCTCTGGCTGCCTCCCGCGGCACGTCTCCAGTTTCTGGCTGCCTCCCGCAACACGTCTCCAGTCTCTGGCCGCCTCCCGCAGCACGTCTCAAGTCTCTGGCCCCCTCCCGCGGCACGTCTCCAGTCTCTGGCCGCCTCCCGCAGCACGTCTCCAGTCTCTGGCCGCCTCCCGCTGCACGTCTCCAGTCTCTGGCCGCCTCCCGCGGCACGTCTCCAGTCTCTGGCCGCCTCCCGCAGCACGTCTCCAGTCTCTGGCCGCCTCCCGCAGCACGTCTCCAGTCTCTGGCCGCCTCCCGCAGCACGTCTCCAGTCTCTGGCCGCCTCCCGTGGCACTCTGCCACCATAAGTGGGTTGCTTCCAAGATTGGAGCCTGCTGCCGCTGCCTGCTTTGCTCCCCTCACTGTCACTGAGTGGTCAGTCTGCCCCTGATGTCACCTGGGTGCGGTCCGCACCCCCATAGCGATGCCACTATATGACATACCTCTCCAATCCATTTCAACTGTCTTTATACTGTTGCTGTTTTTTATTTATTTTTTATTAACAAAGCCTTGTCTTAGATGAAACAAAAAACTTCCTATTTTCCTATTTTATTTTACACCCAGTTATACAATCACTGGGTCCCTGTGCTTTTCTATGCAATGCCTCAGTACTCCTCTGAAGAGCCCTCAGTCCTGATTTAAGTAGTTGTCAGGCCTTTAGGAGGAGTTATTCAAATATCAAAATGTTTTGATAGGTGGATGTCAGTCTGGAGGAGGGGGTGTTCCTAGGCAGGCAGTATTTGCATGCATGCCGCCTACATGTAATGTTCAGCCTCCATAAGGGAAAGAACTGAAATCCAACTAATGAAAGGGGCGGACCAGGGACAGTCAGGCTGGGGGAAGAAAGTGCTAGATGATGCTGGACGTCCTCCAGCCAGGAAATGAGGTGGTCTCTATCTGACTTGCTGCAGCTTCTAATGCACATGGAGAGAAGCTCACAGTGTGCAGTGAAATCAGAGGAAGCCGTTTCAGTCCCGGAGAGGAGCCGGTACACTAAACTGTTGGATCTTCAAACTGAATAGGCCCGGCTCCATCTACCAGTGTTTGATATTTACATTTTTAATAAAGTCATCTGTTTTTTTTAAAATCTACAGATAGAACCAGCATATATTATTATTTTTGATCCTCTATATAGCCTTTTTTTTTTGTTACCATACAGTGGCCCCTCTGTTAGTGCAAAGTAACTATTCATCTCATGTAGGTGAATAACATCCTGCCACCTGCTGGCAACTCAGGAACATTACATTTTTCTGTGGCCACTTTGCCTCTGTTCATTTCTTATGATAGATCTTCGTGGAATTACACTGCCACCTACAGGCAGCTTTGTAACATCACACCTTCCTTGTGTATAGCAAATGCAGGAGCTCCACCTGGAAGAGAAAGAACATAGACCTAGCGCCATCTACAGGACACAACTAGAACTACAAAGATTCCTTTTATACATAGCAGACAGGAATCTGACAATTAATGTATATGAAGTTAGGCATGTGCATTTCGTTTCGTCCTGAATCGAAATTCGGACAAATTTTTCATTATTCGGACGTTCGGATGCATCCGAATTAACGAATTACAAATGCTAACGAATTCAACCGAATCCGAACGTTTCAAATCGAAAAACCACGGATGAAATTCGAATCTAATTCGAAAAGAATTCTAGTCTAATCGAATTTGAAAACAATTAGAAAAGAATCGAAAATATTGGAAATAATCAAATAGAAAAACAATAGAACAGAATAGAATAAAATACAATATATATATATATATATTATATTTTATTCTATTCTGTTCTATTTTTTTTCTAGTCTATTTTCTATTTCTATTCTAATCTTTTCTAATTGGAATTCGAAAAATTGGTCGCATTCGACCAAATTCGAAAATATATTTACCGGATTCGATAATATTTTATCCGCATTCGTTAATATTTCAACCAAATTCGATAATATTTCAACCGGATTTGAAATTATTTCAACCGAATAGAAAAGATTATAATAAAATAGAAAAAAATAGAACAGAATAGAATAAAATATAATATATTCTGTCCTATTGTTTTTCTAGTCTATTCTCTGTTTTTCTATTTTATTATAATCTTTTCTATTCGGTTGAAATAATTTCAAATCCGGTTGAAATATTATCGAATGCGACCGATTTTTCGAATTCCAATTAGAAAAGATTAGAATAGAAATAGAAAATAGACTAGAAAAAAAATAGAACAGAATAGAATAAAATATAATATATATATATTGTATTTTATTCTATTCTGTTCTATTGTTTTTCTGTTTGATTATTTCCAATATTTTCGATTCTATTCTAATTGTTTTCGAATCCGGTCGAAATATTTTCGAATCCGGGCGTTTTTACGAATTCGGTCGAAAACGGAACGAAATCCGAAAACGAATTTAACTAATTTAACGAATCTAACTAAACGAAATTAATTAATTAACGAATTAAAACGAAACAAAACAAAACAAATTTTTTTCCTTTTGCACATGTCTATATGAAGTCCAACAAATCTTACAGCAAGGGGAGAGAGACTGCAATAAATCTGACAAAACACACCAGAATTCCTTCTTCACCGGCTGCCTCCTTCTTTCACTTAAAAACCAAAGTGTGTCACCGCTACCCTGCAAAAGGTACAACTAAATTCAAGGCAGATGCTAAATAACTATTAGAAAATAAACACATTTTGGAGATTAGTATAATTGTAGTAACTAGGATAAGTACTTGCATGTATCTTTTTTTTTTTTTTTTTTATCCAACAAAAATGTTTTATTGATTCAAAGGAGGTATACAGCTATTAACATCAATACAATAATCAACATGTCCGTACACACGACCAAATAAAACATGTTACAATAAAGTCGGCATAGCCACAATATTGCTTATTCTACAACATTTCAACCCCTATGCTTATTCACTACCCCATATTCAGTCCCAACAACCTGTCTGTGACCAGGTCCACCGTTGCAAGCCCCGGTGTATCCAGCCACGGGGCCCAAAGATTTTCGTATTTCCGTGTACTTCCCCAATTGCTGGTAGACAAGTTTCTCCATGCGTAGCATATCCCCTATTTTACAGATCCATTCCCTCGAAGTCGGGGGGTGTTTCTGATTTCCAATAGCCCATAATCAACTTTCTGGCCTGGAATAGCACTCTATGAACTGCCTCCCTGGTGTGCCCCTCCATCTCAAACTCCTCCAGCACCCCCCAAGAGGCATACTTTGGGATCCACAGGTAGGGATACCCTGAACACCAATTTGACCGTGTTCACCACCTCGGTCAGAGGCGGCTCTAGGCTTTGTGAGGCCTTAGGCAAAACTTAGACATGAGGCCCCACTCACGCCCATAATGGGAAAAATAATTCAAGCAAGAAAAATGGCTGCAGAAAATGCACGGATCTAGCACACAGGTGATCAGCACCACTGCCAGGGCACCCTCCTCACCCATCAGACATATTCAGGCAATGCAAGAGGGGGGAGGTGAGAAAGAGAGAGGGGTAATAGAGAGATCCGATGACGCCGACATTAGTATTGATCACAGGCAAATTAGGCGGCCGTGTGGCCGCGAGGCCCCTGTGAGTGTGAGGCCTTAGGCGACCGCCTAATTTGCCTAATTAGAGAGCCGCCTCTGACCTCGGTCCAATACTTATGTAGTTTGGGGCATCGCCACAGGAGATGGATAAGGTCCCCATGGTCACGCTTACATCTGGTGCAAGTATCTTCAGACTGCAACCCCATCAACTGTAATCTATGTGGTGTATAGTACACCCTCAGGATAATGTAAAGTTATGTGAGCCGCTGGGCCACATTCAGTGAACAAACGCTCACCCCTTGAAATATCTCCTCCCACTGCTCTCCGTCCATTTGGCCCACGTCCCTCTCCCATCTTTCCCTCACCTGGATGGAATGCTGCCCCAAGAAGTTTTGTAAAAGAATGGCATAACTTTGAGAAATAAATCCCTTCGAAGTCACAGCGTCCCTAATGAGGATAAATACCGGGGGTTGGTGACAAATGCCACTCTGAAGACCTACTCTGAGCCCTAACCGCATGCTGGAGCTGTAAATATTGGAAGAGCATTGAGGACGGAAGGTTAAATTCTGTCTGCAGATCTGCGAACAACCTAAGGATACCATGTCTAAAAACACGTTTTAATATGTGTAATCCCGTATGGTTTCCAGCTAGCCCCTCCCTGCAGTTTGGCCAGTTCCGTGTAAGTACCATTAAGCCATAGGGGGCTATATTCTGTGTACCCATCAGCCTGTTGGATGTATTTGCATTTGTTCCACACTTTTTGTATGAGATTGTACGTAGGGTATTTCTTATTCGGTTTAGCAAAAGCTAAGGCCATGGGGATGGGACCTGTACTTACCGTGCGGAGTATGAGTGTCTGGGAAGAGCCAACCGGCTCAGTCCCGAAAAAACACCCCACCAGGTGCTGTAACAGAGCTGCCAGGTAGTACAACCACGGGTTGGGTAGCGCCAACCCGCCATTATCTTTAGGCCGTTGAAGATGTTCTAGTTTAATCCTGGGCGGTTTATTCTTCCATATCAAAGTACGGAAGATGGAGTTCACTATTCGAAAAAGTTTTAAAGGGATCACCACCGGGGTATTGTAGAGACAGTAAAGCAGTTGTGGCATGAGAATCATCTTCACTAGGTTCACTTTGCCCGCTACTTGCATGTATCCTAATATAAAGTAATCCCATGTAGGGGCATATTCACTTTTTTAGTGTTCTGTCTCCCAGGGGACCTGGGCTGTCTTAATAGCATCACAGGCCCCTGGGGAAAAGTAATTTACTGGGGGCCCCTACCAGCCTGCCCCAATTTACGCACCAACTCTCAATAATTAAAGTATAAGTAATTGATAGAATTAAACATTTATTTATTATTACTTTCAATAAAAATCTATTTTAACCAATAAGAAAACATGCCATAAATCAAAGACTAATCAACACAAAGGGCACAATACGGGGGGCATAGTATGAGGCAAGCAAATGGGCACAGTACAGGAGTCAGGAGGGCATGGAGCAGTAGCGTCTGTTTTTTGTTTTTTTTTTTAAAGTCCTGCAAGCAGCGTCTTTGAGGTACTTTAGGAGCGGTGTATACACCACTCCTAAAGTGCCCCTGCCCAATGAAATCAATGGACAGCACGGCCAAGCGCCTGCAAAGGGCTGCAGCAGTGGCACTTTGCAGGTGCTTTTAACCCTTTGTTTGGCCGCTAGCAGGGGTTAAAGGCGCCCCGCTAAAGCTTTACCACCGACGCCCCCGTGCCTCAGTGGGGGTTAAAAGCGCCCCGTTAGAGCTTTACCACCGACGCCCCCGTGACTCAGTGGGGGTTAAAAGCGCCCCGCTAAAGCTTTACCGCCGACGCCCACGTGCCTTAGTGGGGGTTAAAAGCACCCCGCTAAAGCTTTACCGCCGACGCCCCCGTGCCTTAGTGGGGGTTAAAAGCGCTCCGCTAAAGCTTTACCGCCGACGCCCCCGTGCCTTAGTGGGGGTTAAAAGTGCCCCGCTAAAGCTTTACCGCCGACGCCCCCGTGCCTTACTGGGGGTTAAAAGCACCCCGCTAAAGCTTTACCGCCGATGCCCCCGTGCCTTAGTGGGGGTTAAAAGCGCCCCGCTAAAGCTTTACCGCCGACGCCCCCGTGCCTTAGTGGGGGTTATAAGCGCCCCGCTAAAGCTTTACCGCCGATGCCCCCGTGCCTTAGTGGGGGTTAAAAGCGCCCCGCTAAAGCTTTACCGCCGACGCCCCGTGCCTTAGTGGGGGTTATAAGCGCCCCGCTAAAGCTTTACCGCCGACGCCCCCGTGCCTTAGTGGGGGTTAAAAGCGCCCGCTAAAGCTTTACCGCCGACGCCCCCGTGCCTTAGTGTGAAAGTGCCCTAATTGTAATCATGTGATCGCTATGATGTGTCATAATGATCAGGATACTCTGGCTGCTCACAGCGGTCAGGTACCAAGCTCCGTGGACGCGGGATTGCGCTGCTGAGCACCTCAGGGGGTGCGCCAGTGTGCATGTGTTAATTGAAGGTACCAGTACATCGCTTAGCCTTTAGTTGCCGCCCCCCTGCAGTAAATGTACGGTGGGCGGGAGGCAAGTGGTTAAAGACACCTGCTATGTTTTTGGGTTCTATACCGCTTTAACTCCTTGGCGCCGACACTACGCCTCTCAGCGGGTGGGCATTAATGGCGAGCATCTCCGCAATTATGCGGCCCTGTGTAAGCTACTTAACGTGCTGAGAACGCACTCCCTGCACGCTCCCGACACTGTAGCCGGCGGGATTCGATAAGCTCCCGATGCATATGTGCGATTGGGAGATTTTCGATCACTTGACTGCTGTGACAGTCAATCCCAGTAGTCACATGACCCGAATGCCCACCTCCCGGTTTTTAGAACTCTTAAAGGGCCAGGAGGTGATCAGCACCAAGGGGTTAATGACTGCGTTCTTGCACCCCCGAGCTTTAGTCACACACAGACCCTTTGGAGATTAGAACATGAAGTTAGACACATACAATGTACCTCCTAATATTCATTATCGGTTATTACTGATCAGGATGTCTGGTAACACAAAAAGAACTCAGACCAAGTATACTTTATTATTTAAACTTTAATAAAATGTAACATTACATATGAACTTTTCTTTTATTTAAAAAAAAAAAAACTTGCCCCAAACACACCAGGGTTCACACCTCATGCCCCATACACACGATCATTTTTAATGTCATTTTTAAAACTGACGTTTTTCTCGTAATTTTTTTTCTTGTTTCCTCTCAAGCCTGTCTTGCGTACACACCATCATTTTAAAAAATGTTCAAGAAAAGCGCAGTGACGTACAACACGTACGACGGCACTATAAAGGGGAAGTTCCGTTCGAATGGCGCCACCCTTCATGTTAGTAAAGTTTGTTGAGAGACGATTCGCTCTTTTCAGCCTCGTGCTTTTCAGTCCGTTACAGCGTGACGAATGTGCTATCTCCATTACGAACGCTAGTTTTATCAGAACGAGCGCTCCCGTCTCATAACTTGATTCTGAGCTATGCGCGTTTTTTTCACCTCGTCAAAGCATACACACTATCATTTTTCACGTCGTTAAAAAAAACGACATGAAAAACGACGTGAAAAAAGAGAGCATGTCCGGAATTTTTATTGGCCGTTTTTCACGTTGTTAAAAATGCTCTGGAGCCCACACACGATCGGTTTTAATGGCCATTTTTTAAAATGGCATTTTTAACGGCATGAAAAACGATCGTGTGTACGGGGCATCACAGTTTTTTTTTTTAGCCTTCCATCCTCCTGGCTTTCTAACACAGCACTGCTGTTCTGGCCCAGAAGCTTCACATGCTGGTAAACCTCAGACATGAAATATGAAGAAAGCCTAGCCCTCTATAGTGTGTACTTGTCTCACTCCAGAGCACTAAGTGCTATATCCGTCTACTACCACCTTCCTCTACTATCAGCATGAATAACGTTTGACACCAAGAGAAAAAAGGTGACAAGGAGGGAGCTCCAGCACACAGTCTGCCATTGACAGCTTCAACTCTGCTCCTGTGTGCTGTTTACCCTCCCACCAATCAGCTCTCACTGAGCTCTGCAGTGTTTCATTTCAGCTCCCGCCCCGTTTTTCAAAGCTAGGAGATCCTGTGTAAATTCTGCACTTTGAATAGATGTAGTGGAGAGAAAACTGCAGATAAACAGGTACAACATATGTAGGAGGATTTGTTCCATCCCCGTGTACCACTGGAGGACGTAGGGTTTACAATCACTTTAAAGTATAACTAAAGGCAAAACTTTTTTTGTTTTAGTTTTGGATAAAGTTGAGAGGGATTAGAACCCCTGTCAGTTTTTATTGCTGTCTGTGTCCCCGTTAGGGAGATTCAGCCTCTCTATTTGTCCTGTTCACTGACATTATCATTAGTAGGTCACATAGTTGGTGAGGTTGAAAAAGGAGACAAGTCCATCAAGTCCAACCTATGTGTGTGATTATATGTCAGTGTTACATTGTATATCCCTCTATGTTGAGGTTGTTCAGGTGCTTATCTAATAGTTTCTTGAAACCATCAATGCTCCCCGCTGAGACCACCGCCTGTGGAAGGGAATTCCACATCCTTGTCGCTCTTACAGTAAAGAACCCTCTATGTAGTTTAACCACTTCAACCCCGGGCTTTTTATACCCCCTCAATACCGGGCCTATTCTGGCACTTCTCTCCTACATGTACAAATCATCATTCTTTTGCTAGAAAATTACTCAGAACCCCCAAACATTATATATGTTTTTTTAGCAGACACCCTAGGGAATAAAATTACGGAAATTGCAACTTTTTTTCTTGCACGATATTTGCGCAATAATTTTTCAAACGCCTTTTTTAAAAAAAAAAATGGTTTCATGAATTAAAAAATAACAAAACAGTAAAGTTGGCCCAATTTTTTGGTAAAATATGAAAGCTGATGTTACGCAGAGTAAATAGATACCTAAATTGCGCACACTCATGGAATGGCGCCAAACTTCGGTACTTAAAAATCTCCATAG
The DNA here is from genome assembly GCA_029206835.1 of Rana muscosa. Lineage (NCBI taxonomy): Eukaryota > Metazoa > Chordata > Amphibia > Anura > Ranidae > Rana > Rana muscosa. The sequence continues at coordinate 19,981,574 of CM055117.1, forward strand.
GCGACACTTTAATTTTTTTTACAGGTTACCAGGTTAGAGTTACAGAGGAGGTCTAGTGCTAGAATTGTTGCACGCGCTCTAACGCACGCGGCGACACCTCACATATGTGGTTTGATCGGCGTTTACATATGTGGGCGTGACTTACATGTGCATTCGCTTATGATCGCGAGCTACCGGGGACAGGGGCGTTTTAATTTTTTATTTTTATTATTTATTTTTTTATTTTACTTATTTTTTTATTTTTTTACACGTATTTTACTTTTTTGTTTTTTTTAATCACTTTTATTCCTATTACAAGTAGGGATGAGCTTCGTGTTCGAGTCGAACATACGTTCGACTCGAACATCGGCTGTTCGATCGTTCGACGAAGATCGAACAATTTGGGCCGTTCGCGCCAAATTTGAGTGACGCGAACGGCCCACAATGCACTACGCCATCGCAGTGTCATCCAGGCGCTGTGATTGGCCAAGCATGCACTGTGACCCCGCATGCTTGGCCAATCACAGCGCCGGCAGCGAGGAGAGCAATGATTGGCCACAGGCAGGATGCCTGTGGCCAATTATTGCTGAGGGGGTTTAGTACACGCCCCACACTATAAAAGGCCGCCAGCGCGGCGGCCTTGTGTAGTGTGTTCCGGAGCAGGGAAAGAGAAGCATAGGCAGGGACAGTGTCATTTTTTTTCCTTTACTAATCCTGGATTCCTTGTGTTTAGGGACAAATAAGGATAGGTAGGGAGAGTGTCAGTGTGTTATTCTGTGCTAAACCTTGTTTGTAGGGACAGAGAAGGACAGTGAGGGAAAGTGTCAGTGTGCTATTCTGTTCTAAACCAATTTTGCTGTTCCATATTTGAAATCCTTGAGTTTAGGGACAGAGAAGGACACTCGAGTAAACTATCAGTGTGCTGTTCTGTGCTAAATCTTGTTTGTAGGGACAGAGAAGGACAGTGAGGGAAACTGTCAGTGTGCTGTTCTGTGCTAAACCAATCTTGCTGAAGCATATTGCAAATCCTTGTGTTTAGGGACAGAGAAGGATAGGCAGGGGACAGTGTCAGTGTCATTGTTGCTAAGCCTCCTGCACAGTATACACCTGAAGGTAGCCCTTATTGCTGTTTTTCCCATCTCCCTGCAGGCCATCCATTAAAATGTCTGGAAGGCAAACAAGGAGAGGCAGACAGTCAGGAGGCAAAAAAAGAGGGCAAGCAGGCTCTGTGTCTGGGGGCAACAGTGCTGGTCGTGGACGTGGTGCATTGTCATCAGCACATGGCCATGGGACACGCTTGTCCTTCTTTTCAGCAGCTGGACATGTTGAGCCACATCATGCCGAAGACTTGGTAGAGTGGATGACCAAGCCCACCTCATCCTCCTCATCCTCTCTCACCCAGGCTCAGGGTACTGGCAAAGCAGCTGCCAAAGCGTCTCTTCTCTGGTATCATTATCTTCATTAGTCCAATCCTTCCCTAGACCCACCATGTCCTCCTCCTGAGGAGTCCCCCCGAACTGTTTGAGCACAGTGTTGGGTACATGCTCCAGGAGGATGCCCAGCGTTTCGAAGGATCTGATGATGATACCCAGCTAGAGGAAGGCAGTAGCGTGAGAGCAGACAGAGGGGATGCTCAAGAAGGACACCAATCTGGCAGTCATGCTCCAGCAGCTGCAGCATACTGCCAGATTGGCTCCAGTGATGAGGAGGGAGGGGATGCCTAATAGGAGAGAGGAGGAGGAGGATGAGGAGGAGGCACATCTCCAACGAGGCAGGATGCCCTTGGGTGGCCAGCGTAAGGCAGTACACCGACGGAATCACACCGCAGAGCTCCGCCTGTGCAGGGCGCTGCCTCTGCCCGTCATTCAAAAAGTTCTTTGGTGTGGGCCTTTTTTGAGGCGAGTGCATCAGATCGCACAGCTGCTGTTTGCAACATATGTCTCAAGCGTATATCGCGTGGCCAAAACATCAGCCGCTTGGGCACCACATGCTTGATCAGACATATGTTGACCTGCCATGCAGCTCGTTGGCAAGCCTACCTTAAAGACCCACATCAAAGAACAAAGCGGACCTCTTCTTGCACCGCATCAGCTGGATCTCCAACCCAACTATACCTTCAGTCCTCTCTGAAACCTGCACTGAGAGGAATGAAGGTGGTAGAATTAGGTGTGTCACAGCCCAGTACTTGCGGGCACTCTGCTAGCAGTACACCAACGTCCGATTCTAGCAGGCAAATTTCCCTGCCCCAGCTGCTGCACCGTCGAAAGAAGTTCACTCCCAGCCATCCACATGCCCAGCGGTTGAATGCTAGCTTGGCTAAATTGCTAGCGCTTCAACTGCTGCCTTTTCAGGTTGGTAGACTCGGCCCCCTTCCGTGAGTTTGTGCAATGTGCGGTTCCTCCAGTGGCAGGCTCCCAAACGCCACTTTTTCGCACGGAAGGCGATTCCGGCTCTCTACAGCATGTGGAAGGCAATGTCTTGGCCTCGCTGGACAGGGCGGTCAGCGGTAAGGTGCATATTACCGCTGACTCATGGTCCAGCAGCATGGACAGGGACGTTACCTTTCTTTCACGGCCCATTGGGTCACTCTTTTGGCAGCTGGGAAGGATGCAGGACAAGGTGCAGTAGTGTTGGAGGTTGTTCCACCGCCACGCCTCCAAAATGCTACTACTGGTTGTGACACACCTCTCTCCTCCACCCCCTCCTCTTCTTCTTCCTCCATGGCCTCTTCCTGTGGTTTGTCCTCGGAACCAGCGGTGCTCCGTAGGCGTTCAAGGGGCTACGCAAGTACGCAGGCAAAAGATGCCATGCCATGCTTGCGCTGGTGTGTTTGGGGGACAGGAGCCACACTGGGGCAGAGAGGTCCTGTCTGCTCTGCAGGGGCAGGCCGAGAGGTGGTTGACGCCACGCCAGCTTAAGCCAGGGACAACTGACCCATGTGCCCTGTATGGCTCACGTCCTTAACCTGGTGGTGCAGCGGTTCTTGGGCAGGTACCCGGGCTTACAGGATGTCCTGAGCAGGCCAGGAAAGTCTGTGTGCATTTCCGCAGATCTTAATAATGCCAGTGCTCGCCTGGCTGAGCTGCAAAAGGAGTTGAACCTGCCCAAGAACCGCCTTATATGTGACATGCCCACCAGGTGGAACTCAACGTTGGCCATGCTGCAGCGGCTGCACACGCAGCAGAGGGCCATCAATGAGTACCTGTGCGACTACGGCACCAGGACAGGGTCAGGGGAGCTCGGGTTTTTTTCACCACGCCAGTGGGGCATGATCAGGGATGCATGCACTGTCCTGGCACCATTTGAGGAGGCCACGAGGATGGTGAGCAGTGACAGTGCATGCATCAGTGACACTGTACCTCTTGTCCACCTGTTGGAGCACACGCTGCATGGAATAATGGACAGGGCACTTGAGGCAGAACAGAGGCAGGAAGAGGAGGACTTCCTTGCCTCTCAAGGCCCCCTTTACCCAGACAGTGTTCCTTCTGTCCCACCCATCGCACAGGAAGAGGAGGAGGAGGAGGAGGATTGTGTCAGCATGGAGGTGGAGGCTGGCACTCAGCATCATCAGCAGCAGTCTTTTAGGGATGATTTACAGTCCCAAGAAACCAGTGGACTTGTACGTGGCTGGGAGGAGGTGGCTGCGGATCATGTCGTCCTTAGTGACCCAGAGGACTTCGGACTGAATGCCTCAGCTAACCTACGCTGCATGGCCTCCCTGATCCTGCAAAGTCTGCGGAAGGATCCTCGTATTCTTCGGATCAAGGAGAGGAACCATTACTGGCTGGCCACTCTCCTTGATCCACGGTACAAGGGTAAGGTTGCGGACCTTATCTTACCGTCGCAGAGGGAGCAGAGGATGAGACAACTCCGGGAGGCCTTGCAGAAAGGTCAGTGCAACGCGTTCCCAGAGACTGGGAGGTTACAAACTCCTGGTCCTGGACAACGAGTTGCTGAGGCTTCGGGCAGTCAAAGAAGGAGCGGTGGGGAAGGTGGCCGTCTGACCGATGCGTTCAGACAATTCTTTAGTCCGCAGCCCCAAAGTATGATCGGTTCCAGCAACCATCGCCAGCGTCTGATATACATGGTCCAGGAATACCTAGGGGCAAGGTCAGACTTGGACACCTTCCCCACCGAAAATCCTCTGGCATACTGGGTCTTGAGGATGGATCACTGGCCAGAGCTTGCACAGTATGCAATTGAGCTACTGGCCTGTCCTGCATCCAGCGTTCTTTCAGAACGCACATTCAGTGCTGCTGGAGGATTTGTCACGGATCACAGGGTGCGCCTGTCCACCGACTCGGTTGATCGACTGACTTTCATCAAGATGAACCAGTCTTGGATCACCACCACCTACCACACACCTGATGCTGATATAACAGACTAATTGATTTTAAAATGTCACATCCCTTCAAGACTGATGCTGATGCTGAGTGCCTGTGCTGTTATGTTGACTGGCTATCCTCCTCCTCCTCCTCCTCAATGATACGATTAATGATGATAGCTTGGAAGATCATTTTGGTTTATGGGTGACGCCACCAGTGGCTAAGGCCCAATTTTTCAGCCCCTGTTTAACAGGGGCGTGTAATTAAAATTTTGGATGCAATACTTTGCAACAGGCCTCATTGCTGTGCTCCAAGTACAGTATCTGTGAGGGGTTGCAGTGTTGTGCCACCAGTGCCTAAGGCCCAATTTTTCAGCCCCTGTTCAACAGGGGCATGCAATTATAATTATTGATCGAATAATTCACAGCAGGGCCCATTGCTGCGCACACCAAGAGTAACTGTCAGGCCTTACAGTGTTGTGGCACCAGCACCACCATCACCACCACCACCACCAAAGGCCCAATTTTTCAGCCCCTATTCAACAGGGGCATGCAATTATAATTATTGATCTAATAATTCACAGCAGGGCCCATTGCTGCGCCCACCAAGAGTAACTGTCAGGCCTTACAGTGTTGTGGCACCAGCACCACCATCACCACCACCACCACCACCACCACCACCACCAAAGGCCCAATTTTTCAGCCCCTGTTCAACAGGGGCATGCAATTATAATTATCGATCTAATAATTCACAGCAGGGCCCATTGCTGCACCCACCAAGAGTAACTGTCAGGCCTTACAGTGTTGTGGCACCAGCACCACCATCACCACCACCACCACCACCAAAGGCCCAATTTTTCAGCCCCTGTTCAACAGGGGCATGCAATTATAATTATTGATCGAATAATTCACAGCAGGGCCCAATTGCTGCGCCCACCAAGAGTAACTGTCAGGCCTTACAGTGTTGTGGCACCAGCACCACCATCAAAGGCCCAATTTTTACTACCACTGATCAACAATTATATGTTATTACAATTCCTGATATAATAGTTGACAGCAGGGCGTTCCAGCACCCACCAAGAATAACTGTGAGTGCTTTCAGTGTTGTGCCAACACCAACACCTAAGGGGCCAATTTCTGCAGAGTATATACGGCAGGTCCCCTACTTTCAAACATCAAACTTACAAACGACTCCTCCTTGCAAACGGAAGAAGACAACAGGAAGTGAGAGGAAATCTACCCCTTGGAAGGAAAATTCTCTCCTGTAAGAATTAATATGGGAGAAAGGTGTCTCCTCTCTACTGATGCTTTATCACCAATCCTTGTTTCAATAAAAACACCACATTTCAAAAACAGTTGTCATTGGGACGCAAAGTGAGGTGAAATGTTCTGAACAGGGGCACCGACAGCAAAAAAAATGTGACAGGGGTGATAACTGTTCCCTATGTTTTCCAAAAAGCTAAAAAAAAGGAATTTGGCATGGAGCTACACTTAAACAATGCAGCTGTTCAAAATTACAAACAGATTCTACATAAGAACAAACCTACAGTCCCTGTCTTGTATGCACCGCCTGTATACGGCTGTTCAGAGTATATAGGGCCTTTTTTATTTTGTGTGCGGGGTTCCCCTTAATATCCATACAAGACCCAAAGGGGCTGGTAATGGGCTGGGGGTAGGGGGGGGGGGGGTTGATGGGGTAGCTATGCCATTTTTCCTAAAGATTTTCATCCATATTACCGGGACCAGACATTACATTAAAGCCGCAAGCAGTTTTAAATGGCTTTTTTTCCTTTAGAAATGTTATTTTGTGCAGGGACAGTTCTAAACACGGGAAACACGTGGCACTTCACAGGCATACTTTAGACACCCCCAGGTACAATATTTAAAGGAATATTTGACTTTTTTTTTTCACTTTATGCATCATTAAAATGACTGCTCCCGGAAAACGTCAGTTTTTAAAACTTCTTTTTGCATTGATACATGTCCCCTGGTGCAGAACCCGGGTTCCCAAACTCTGTTTCGGACAATAACATGGATAATAGTCGTTATAATTAGCACTTTACAATCCGAACGTTCGCATCCATTGTATTTAATAGGGTTCTAATGTTCGTGCAAACTTTCGGTCCGTTCGCGGGTTCTGGTGCGAACCGAACCCGGGGGTGTTCGGCTCATCACTAATTACAAGGAATGTAAACATCCTTTGTAATAGGAATGTGTGACAGGTCCTCTTTATGGAGAGATGCGGGGTCAAAAAGACCTCCCCCTCCCCCCACATCTCTCCTCCAGGCTGGAAAGCATGAGATCGGGATTTTTTTTTTCACTGATCTCATGTTTACTAGCCGCAATGGCGGCTTTGTTTACATCTGAGGACCCGGGCGTGACGTCATCACATCGCGCCCGGGCCTCCGACGGTTATAGAGATGACTGGTGACCATCTGGTCACCAGTCATCTCTATGCTCGCCACGTGACCCACCACCGGCGCCGGACGATTCTCTCCGGGTCCCCGATGGCACGGGAGAGCCCGGTAAAGCACTGGATAGCGGCGGGAGGGGGGGATGTCCCCTCCTGCCGCCTATAAGAACGATCAAGTGGCGGAACCGCCGCTATGATCATTCTTATCGTGCACAGAATCGCCGGAACAGCAAAAGGATATCTGAATGATGCCTCTAGCTGCACCCATCATTCAGATATCCCCCTCAAACCCAGGACGTCATATGACATCCACCCAGGATGGGAGATCCTATCTGTGGACGTCATATTACTATGGCTGGGTATTGAAGTGGTTAAGGTTAAACCTCTTTTCTTCTAATTTTAATGAGCGGCCACGTGTCTTATTAAACTCCCTTCCGCGAAAACGTTTTATCCCTACTGTGGGGTCACCAGTACGGTATTTGTACATTGAAATCATAACCCCTCTCAAGCGTCTCTTTTCCAGAGAATAAGTTCAGTGCTCACAACCTTTCCTCATAACTAATGTCCTCCAGGCTTTGTTGCCCTTCTTTGTTTTCGCTCCATTTCCAGTACATCCTTCCTGAAGACTGGTGCCCAGAACTGGACAGCATACTCCAGGTGCGGCCGGACCAGAGTCTTGTAGAGCGGGAGAATTATCGTTTTATCTCTGGAGTTAATCCCCTTTTTAATGCCAATATTCTGTTTCCTTTGTTAGCAGCAGCTTGGCATTGCATGTCATTGCTGAGCCTGTCATCTACTAGGATCCCCAGGTCCTTTTCCATCCTAGATCCCCCCAGAGGTTCTCCCCCCAGTGTATAAATTGCATTCATATTTTTGCCACCCAAATGCATTATTTTAAATCTTTCTACATTAAACTTCATTTGCCATTTAGTTGCCCACCCCATTAATTTGTTCTGATCTTCTTGCAAGATTTCCACATCCTGCGGAGACGTTATTGCCCTGCTTAGCTTAGTGTAGTCCGCAAATCATTAAAGTGCAAGTAAAAGAAAATCCCAAATTTTGGGTTTACTCCAGAACCAGAAAAGACGGCAGTGAGGGGCGCAGTCTACGAAAAAGACGTTGGCGTAGTCGACCCAGTCAACGAAAAAGATGTCAGCGGCGCAGTCGATAAGAAAGAGGTCAGAGAGTGCCGGAATCAATGAAAAAGGGGCCCAGTTGACAAATAAAGAAGTCGGACCTGTCGGCCCAGTTGACGAAAAAGACATCAGTAAGCGACGCAGTTCATGAAAAAGACGTTGATGAGGGGTGCAGTCGACTAAAAATATCCTTCCTTATTTTGGATAGGATACATCCAGGGATACGGGGAGGCGATATGAACAAATCGCTTTTTGCAGTTGGAACAGAGGTGGATATTTCACTTAAACACAACCAAACCACCTGGGTTGAATGGGGCAATCTCATTCAGGCCCTTTCTGGAGGGCTTTTCCAACGGGGGGTCTGAGTGGGAATTCATTGACTGAGATGTCCCCTCTGTGTAAACTAGGTATCCCCGATTTGTTCAATTATGGAATCATGGTTGTCTCACTCACGCTCCCCTGTGCAATGCTTTCCCTTCAGGGGGCATGGCTGGACAACTAAGCAATCCAAATACCTTTTTATGTAAGTGAGGGAATCTCGGATATGTCTATTTCAGATTGGGTTTTCCAACTTTGGCAGTTTTTATGTTATTTATTTATTTATTTTCCATTTTGTTCTTGACCTGTTACCTATATTTTTTCTTAGTTAAAATTTAGTTTGCCAATTGTGAATGCTTGCTACGTATCTAACATTTGCATGTAGCACCAGGCTTTATAATATAACGACTGCTGTATTATAATTGTTAATGTTATTTTTGTGACAATTCATCCATGCATCCAGGGACATGTCCGCCTCAGCTGCCTAAATCTCCATCATATGGGCCGGATTGGACACTTACCTCCTTGGTCCCTGCTGTCTATGCAGTCTCCACTCGGCGCAGGGGGGGGGGGCCGACTCGCCTCTAATGACATGTTCGGCCTCTAGTTTTTTTCGGCAGTCAGGTGGCCTGGTTTCCACGGCGACCAAGATGCTGGCCCTGCGTCATGAGACTCTGACGCAGGGCGGTGTAGTGTCATATTTTGCTCCCTATCACAGAATGCTGCGGAAGTGACGTTGCGGGCAAAAATTTCGCACTGCGCATGCGCGAAGCGTTCCAAACACTTGCGCCGTGCGTTCCAAAGAATTTTCGGCAATACAGTTCAGCGAAACCATCAGATAATGTCACGGAAGTGACATTACAGACAACACAAACACTGGGCTATGCGTTCCAACACTAATACTTCCCTTGTTACCTAGTATCATTTTTTAACAACCATGCTGAGCTACCTGTGGCATTATCTGATGGTTTCGCTGAACTGTATTGCCGAAAATCCTTTGGAACGCACGGCGCAAGTGTTTGGAACGCTTCGCGCATGCGCAGTGCGAAATTTCTGCCCACAACGTCACTTCCGCAGCATTCTGTGATAGGGAGCAAAATATGACACTACAGCGGCATCTCCCATGCATCACGTCCGCCCCGTTCAGTACGGATGGGCGTGACGTAATCACGTCGATCGGCGTCAGTCTTGGACGCCGTTCTATTTTCTTCCCCTCTCCATCGGGTGATGCCCCTTTCCTTCCCTCCCTCTACATGACTCGGCCTATCAAAGGGCTGAGAAGTGGATGACACGCATTTAAAAGCAGGTGTATTCATTCACTTATCCCTGCTTGCAGGCAGCATGCCAAAGATATTTTGGGTCTTATACGCAGTCTGGTAAGCCACCGTTCCCAGGAACGGACACAGCACCACAAAGATGGACAAGTATCTCCAGCAGTCGTTGCAGCTCCACAAAGGGTGCACCCAAGCATGAAACCCCCCCCCCCCACTCCATGAAGAGGGAAAGTAGGACCTAATCAAAAATGAAATGGTCCACCACCGCTCAGGATCACTAGAAATAACAAAAATGAAATAAAAAAATAAAAAAATGTAATTTAATATAGTGGCCTCTACAAGTGGATTTTGAGCTACATCAGTCTAGAGATTAAAGGCGCTGTATGCAGGTAAGATCAAACCTACCCAATATCCTTCAACTCTCAATTATGTGTCCACAGATAGGGGAATTATATAGCCAGTCTGGAATACATATGAAGGTTAAATGGAGCTTCCCATCAACGTATCAAGCCAGTTATTCTGAATCTGAAAAGATCAGACATAAGGAAAACAAAGAATGGTGATTCCCGGATCCATTGTTAGGCCCATATGGAGATAACAAATAGTAAGAAAGTGGCTTCCCAGACTGCGTATAAGACCCGAAATATCTGTGGCATGCTGCAAGCAGGGATAAGTGAGTGAATACACCTGCTTTTAAATGCGTGTCATCCACTTCTCAGCCCTTTATTAGGCCGAGTCATGTAGAGCAGGGGTCTCCAAACTGTGGCCCTGGGGCCAGATGCGGCCCTTTGCTTGCCTTAATGCGGCCCTTGGGGCACTATTCCATCCAACTCCAATTGGGCATAATTCTTGTTGCTGACACCATTGAGGCACTATTCCTCCAACTGACACCATCAATTCTTTCCATTGACACCAACGATGGGGCACTAGTCCTCCTACTGACACCAAAGATATGGTATTATTTACTCCCACTGGACATTTTCTACTCCCAATGGCCCTAGTCTGGCCCCCCCCTAAAGTCTGAAGGACCATAAACTGGCCCTTTGTTTAGAAAGTTTGGAGACCCCTGATGTAGAGGGAGGGAAGGAAAGGGGCGTCACCCGATGGAGAGGGGAAGAAAATAGAACGGCGTCCAAGACTGACGCAGATCGACGTGATTACATCACGCCCCTCCGTACTGAACGGGGCGGACGTGATGCATGGGGATGCCGCCCTGCGTCAGAGTCACGCGACGCAGGACCAGCATCTTGGTCGCCGTGGAAACCAGGCCACCTGACTGCCGAACAAAATAGAGGCCGAACATGTCATTAGAGGCGAGTCGCCCCCCCCCCCCCCTGCGCCGAGTGGAGACTGCATAGACAGCAGGGACCAAGGAGGTAAGTGTCCAATCCGGCCCATATGATGGAGATCTAGGCAGCTGAAGCGGACATGTCCCTGGATGCATGGATGAATTGTCACAAAAATAACATTAACAATTATAATACAGCAGTCCTTATATTATAAAGCCTGGTGCTACATGCAAATGTTAGATACGTAGCAAGCATTCACAATTGGCAAACTAAATATTAACTAAGAAAAAATATAGGTAACAAGTCAAGAAAAAAAATGGAAAATAAATAAATAAATAACATAAAAACTGGCAAAGTTGGAAAAACCAATCTGAAATAGACATATCCGAGTTTCCCTCACTTACATAAAAAGGTATTTGGATTGCTTAGTTGTCCAGCCATGCCCCCTGAAGGGAAAGCATTGCACAGGGGAGCATGAGTGAGACAACCATGATTTCATAATTGAACAAATCGGGGATACCTTGTTTACACAGAGGGGACATCTCAGTCAATGGGTTCCCACTCAGACCCCCCGGAGGAAAAGCCCTCCAGAAAGGGCCTGAATGAGATTGCCCCATTCAACCCAGGTGGTTTGGTTGCGTTTAAGTGAAATATCCACCTCTGTTCCAACTGCAAAAAGCGATTTGTTCATATCGCCTCCCCGTATCCCTGGATGTATCCTATCCAAAATAAGGAAGGATATTTTTAGTCGACTGCACCCCTCGTCAACGTCTTTTTCATGAACTGCGTCGCTCACTGACGTCTTTTTCGTCAACTGGGACGACAGGTCCGACTTCTTTATTTGTCAACTGGGCCCCTTTTTCATTGATTCCGGCACTCTCTGACCTCTTTCTTATCGACTGCGCCACTGACATCTTTTTCATTGACTGGGTCGACTGCGCCGACTTTTTTTTTCGTCGACTGCGCCCCTCACTGACGTCTTTTCTGGTTCTATTCTGGAGTAAACCCCCCCCCCCATTTCTGGTCATTGTGGAGCTGCAGATGACTGGTTTTTAATTGGATGCCATGGATGTCTTGAAAACCTGTACACAATACATATGGTCAGTGCCTACACTCGATTGTATAATTTGTCTACTATATATGTTAAAAAAAGCCTGTTTTGTTGAAATGTAACAATTTGTTGGTATAATGTATGCGTTTACAATTCTGTCCTTTTCTCTCCTCTAACCATAGACATAAATACCGTCGTGACTTAACCCATTACCCCTGAAGAAGAGGTTTATCTTCAATGACCTCGAAACATTGGGTTCTTCTATTGTCAGTTACAAATTTTCAAACAGAGTTGGTTATGTGCGGCAGCACAGTGGTGTAGTGGTTAGCACCTTCACCTAGCCACGACATCATCTGCCTCGAGTTTGCATGTTCTCCCTGTGTCTGCGTGGGCCTCCCCCGGGTACCCCAGCCTCCTCCCACACCCCAAAGACATGCTGGTAGGCTAATTGGATCTTGTCCAAATTGGCCCTGTATATATGTATATATATATGTGTACGACTGTGTGTCTCAAGCGTGTCGAGATCCCGGGGGGTAAAATGACCACACCAGCCAAGCAGGCACTGGCTGCAAAAAGCACCTAGAGGCGATTCAGTTCGCATGTGAGCGCTATACAAGTCACTCATTCATTCATTGTATTGTACACAATTTAATCACTGCATCTATCAATGTGCATCCTGTCATTTTAGATGTCTATTTTTGCATCTGTTATGCCGCATACACACGATCATTATTCACGGCGGTTAAAAAACCGCCGTGAATAATGTCATTTAAAACGGGGAACAGCTTGTTCCCCACACACGGTCGTTTTTCACATCATTTTTTCTCTTGACGAGAAAAACGACCGTCTGTGGGCTCCGCGGCAGTGTTTCCCTATGGGAAACACTGCCGCGGAAAACATGTCGAAAAAAACGACGAGAAAAATTAGAACATGTTCTAATTTTTCTCGTTGTTTTTAATGCCGTTTTTCTCGTTGAAAAAAACGACAGAAAGCCCACAGACTATCGTTTTTCTCGTCGAATGGGAAAAATGTCGTTTTTTTCAACGAGAAAAACGGCCGTGTGTACGCGGCATAATCGTCAATAATTTTTTACTTTTTTCTAAATAAAAATTTCTTCATATAATTTCTTTGATTCTCACTACTCTTATGCCCTGTGTACACGATCGGTTTTACCAATGAAAACAGTCTCGTGTGTGGGCCCCATCGCACTTTTTTCCATCGGTGAGAAAAAATAGAACATGTTTTAAATGTATCCGATGGAAAAAAAAACGATAGCAAATTCCGATCATCTGTGTGGAACTCCATCGGAGAAAAAACCCACGCATGCTCATAATCAAGTCGACGCATGCTCAGAAGCATTGAACTTCATTTTTCTCGGCTCGTCTGAGTGTTTTACGTCACAGCGCTTGGGACGGTCGGATTTTTGACTGATGGTGTGTAGGCAAGACTGATGGAAGTCAGCTTCATCGGAATTCCGATTGGGAAAATCCATCGGACTTGAATCCATAGGAAATCGGATCGTGTGTACAGGGCTTTACAAGGGCTGACAGCGACCCAATTCAAAGTCCCATTAGGCCCCTTTCACACTGGGGCGGGCAGGTGCGGTGGCGGTATAGCAGTGCGATTTTCAGCGCCGCTATACCATCATTATCATCGCGGTATGCGGCCGCTAGGGGGGGTGAATTTAACCCCCGCTAGCGGCCGAAAAAGGGTTAATACCGCCCGCAAACCGTGGCTATTGCCGCGGTTTGTGGGCGGTATTACCGCGGTGTCCCATTGATTTCAATGGGCAGCCGCCGTAAAGGAGCGGTGAACACACCGCTCCTTCACCGCTGTAAAGATGCGGCTAGCAGGACTTTTGGAGCGGTCCTGCTAGCGCACCGCTTCAGTGTGAAAGCCTTCGGGCTTTCACATTGAAGAATACACGGCACGATTTTTTCAGGCGGTATAACAGCGCTAATATTAGCGCTAAACCGCCTGAAAAACGTGCCAGTGTGAAAGGGGCCTTAGAGGAAACACACTCTCCTGAGTGATTCGTTCTACTTTGTTTGGGATGTGGGCCAGCTGACCCTATAGTCCCATACAAGGGTAACACCACTCTTTAGTGTCGACGAAAAATAAGTCGGCGCACGCAGTCGACCCTGTTAGCCCTGTCAACGAAAAAGATGTCGGCGGCGCAGTAGAAAAACGGTTGAGAGTCCGCGGGATGAGGATCGGTGACAGAGAACCCAGCAGGCGAAGCTAGGAGCGGCAAAAAATAAGTCGGCGGCCCAGTGGACGAAAAAGAAGTCGACCCAGTTGACGAATTAGATGTCAGTGGCGCAGTCGATGAAAAAGACGTCAGTGAGCGGCGCAGTCAATAAAAAAGGAGTCGGTGTAGTCAACCCTGTCGATGCAGTCGGCCCAGTTGATGAAAAAGAGGTTGGCAAGCACCACGGTTGGCGTTGGCGACTGGCGCGGTCGAGGAAAAAAAAAGATGTTGGTGGCACAGTCGGTGGCAGGGATGTGTGGCGAGGTCAGTGGCTGGTGAGGCTCTGGCTAGTATCAGAGCCAGATACACACAGGTTACATACGCCGCGATCGTTGACTGCGCCCCTCAAATATTTTTTTTTTGTGTTATTCATATTCTCTGAAGAATGGACAAGAAATCATAAATTCTGCCAGGGTATGTAAACTTATGAGCACAACTGTAACTTATATTTTATCTATCTATCTAGCAATCCATCCATCCATCTACACACGCATTGAACATCTCATGGGTTTACATTGAATATTATACTGCCATACTCTGAATATATTTGTATCTATATCTAAATCTGTACACATAGCACATAGTACCGTATTTGCCGGCGTATAAGACGACCCCCTAATTTTCCAGATAAAATTTGGGTTTTGGGATATACTCGCCGTATAAGACAACCCCCCCTTCCGACTAGCCATGCCTCACCATACCTCACTGTGCCCCATTGCATACCTCACTGTGCCCCATTGCATACCTCACTGTGCCCCATTGCGATCCTCACTGTGCCCCCATTGCATGCCTCACTGTGCCCCCATTGCATGCCTCACTGTGCCCCCATTGCATGCCTCACTGTGCCCCCATTGCATGCCTCACTGTGCCCCATTGCGATCCTCACTGTGCCCCCATTGCATGCCTCACTGTGCCCCCATTGCATGCCTCACTGTGCCCCCATTGCATGCCTCACTGAGCCCCATTGCGATCCTCACTGTGCCCCATTGCGATCCTCACTGTGCCCCCATTGCATGCCTCACTGTGCCCCCATTGCATGCCTCACTGTGCCCCCATTGCGATCCTCACTGTGCCCCATTGCGATCCTCACTGTGCCCCATTGCGATCCTCACTGTGCCCCATTGCATACCTCACTGTGCCCCATTGCATACCTCACTGTGCCCCATTGCATACCTCACTGTGCCCCCTACCTTATCCCTGGCATGTAGAATCTCGTCAGACCGAGGCCGTCCATTTTTCAAAAGCCGCGCCTCCTCCTCGTGCTGTTCTGTGATAGGCGGAACACTCAGCTTCCCAGCAGACACTGTGTTCAGTGTTCCGCCCATCACAGATGCCCTCTCATCTGAGGCCAAGGACGAGAGGGCATCCATGATAGGCGGAACACTGAACAGAGGCTCTGCTGGGAAGCTGAGTGTTCCGCCTATTACAGGACAACACGAGGAGGAGGCGCGGCTTTTGAAAAATGGGCGGCTGCGGTCTGACGAGATACTACATGTCAGGTAACCGGCGTATAAGACGACCCCCGACTTTGGAGAAGATTTTTATGGGGTAAAAAGTCGTCTTATACGCCGGAAAATACGGTAGGTAAAGTTGAAGACAACAGTCCATCCTGTTCAACCTGTGTGGGTGTGAGTGTGTTCTTATCGATAATAATTTCCCATATCCCTGTATATTGTGTTCACCAAGATGCACGTTCCAAGATTTTTTTTAAAACTATCAATACTTCCTGCTGACACCACCAATTGTGGAAGAGAGTTCCACATCCTTACCGCCCTGACAGTGAAAAACACCCTACGCAGTTGAGGGTTGTACCGCTTCTCCTCCAATTTTACTGAGTGGCCCTGTATCTTCTCACATATTTACATTGAATATTACAATGCTGTACAATGTGCAGCAATCTTCCCTGCTGTCCTATTGTATTCTGACAGGGGGAGTGACTTCCCTCCCCTCCCCCAGAATACACCGATCAGCTCTCACAGCCATTGGTCAGATGCTGGTTCTCCGGCATGTCCCTTTCACAAAAGCCAGTTGTTAAACCAGCTTCTGTCGGACAGACAGCTGACTAAAAATACAAAACGTGGAAAACGGAAAGAATTTATTTTTCTTCCTTTTTTTTTATAAATCTTTTTATTTATCTTTCTCGACAGACAATCAAACAAAACACAAGAAAACATCATACAAATTGAACCTAAAATATATTAATACAAAATCCAATCACACTGCAAAGCTGCAGCTATTGATTCAAATAAAAATTCAAAATAACAGAGCAATACAGCAACAACTAGAAGGCATATTATATACCTGTAATAATTATCAAAATATAAAAAAAAATATAAAAAAATATTTTATCTGGGCCTAAATCTAGGCCTTCTGTTTTGTCCACTCAAATGTCAAACCTCATCAAAAATAAATATATATATAATAAGGAAAGGGGGAGAGGGGAGAAGGTAAATAATGATCCCTTCTATCACCAATGGTTCCACGCATCCCTTATACAGAAACACCCATATTATAATTACAGTAAAACCTTGGATTGCGAGCATAATTCGTTCCAGAAACATGCTTGTAATCCAAAGCACTTGTATATCAAAGCATTTTTTTTTACAGGGTATAAAAAGAGAAGAGAGGCATCTCTAAGTGTAGCAATATGTTGCTAAATGTTGTACCTTCATTAAATGTAACCATATTGCTACACTTAGAGGCTCCTCTCTTCTTTTTTATACTCAGTTGTGACATGACGCTACTCTTATATCAAGACATTGCTTGTATATCAAGGCAAAATTTATTAAAACATTTTGCTTGTCTTGCAAAACGCTCTCAAACCAAGTTACTCTCAAACCAAGGTTTTACTGTATTATAATTAATGACCCCCATTGGCAGTAGATGCCATGTACGGTTTGTCCAGCCACCTTGCCCAGACTTTATCGTATTTACTAGGGCAACCCCTATTAATATAGGTGTCTCTATACAATGGGAGGTTATTTTTTATCAATTGTTTCCAGCATAGAAGTGTAGGAGGGCGAGGTTTCTTCCAGTGCACTGCAATGGCTTTTCTTGCATAGAATAACGTTGTATTAGCGAACACTCATTCAGACACTGTAGGAACAGTGGCCTCTACCAGACCCAGCAGATAAACAGACATTGAAACCGATAAAGGAGCAGAGGTAATAGTATTCAATAGATCTACTACTTCCCCCCAGAAAATAGCTATAAATGGACAAGTCCCCCTGAGATGCTCCACGCTGCCAGCCAGGGCCGACATCAGGGGGTACAGGCAGTACACCTGTAAGGGGCCCGGGTGGCAACCCCCCCTTTTTTTTATTTTTTGTTTTTTATTTTTTTATTTTATTTTTTGTAAGGAACCCGGAGGTCCCCAGGGACCCGGATGGCAATCCCCCTTTTTTTTAATAAAAAAAAAAAATATATATATTTTTTTTTTTTTTTTTTGTTTTTGTAAGGGGCCCAGATGACAACCCCCCTTTTTTTAAAGACATTTTTTTTTTTTTTTTTGTAAGGGGCCCAGAACCCCGGAGGTCCCCAGGGGCCCGGATGGCAACCCCCTTTTTTTTATAAAAAATATAATTAAATTTTTCTTTTATTTTATTCCTTTTTTTTTTATTCTTTTTTTATTTGTTTTATTTTTATTTTTTATAAGGGGCCCAGAGGCCCGGAGGTCCCCAAGGGCCCGGATGGCAACTCCCCGACCTCAATAATTTGTGGCGACGAATTGAGAAGCGGCGTGCGCTTCTCAATTTGTGGCACCTCCCCCGCTTCTCAATTTGCAGCGGCAGCACCCGCCCCCCCCCAGTTCTCTGCTCCAGGGGGCCCATGCCTGAAGCTGCGTAAGGGGCCCCAAAATTCCTGATGGCGGCCCTGCCGCCAACACTTGGGAGAGCACACAGGATTTATCTTTTGAAGTCTATAAGGCGTAATATATGCTCTATGTACCAATTTAAGTTGAATCATGTGGTCTCTCAAGGATATCAGAGATTGCAGAGGGAAATCCCACACACCCCCCCCAGTCCTCCATATCCAAATCTGGAATAGCTCCCATCCACCTAGCTCTAAGACCTTCCAATGGCAAAATAGAAATGAAAGTAAGATGAGAGTACAGTGTCGAGATGCACTTATCCAGGCACTCAACCCTGAGTACCGATTCTCTGACTCCCAGGGTAAATATGTTTTGGCTGTGTTTCTTCTGTGGGGTCAGAGATATATAGTTGTCAGTGTGTATATTCCACCCCTTTTGCGGGGACCCTCTTACGTAGTCTCTTATGCCCTGTACACACGGTCATATTTTCTGATGGACTTTTTTCATCGGACAAACCGATCGTGTATGGGCCCCATCTGACTTTTTTCCATTGGTGTTAAAAAATAGAACATGTTTTAAATTTTTCCGATGGAAAAAAAAAACGATAGGAAATTCCAATCGTCTGTGTGGAACTCCAACGGAGAAAAAACCCACGCATGCTCAGAATCAAGTCGACGCATGCTCAGAAGCATTGAACTTCATTTTTCTCGGCTCGTCGGAGTGTTTTACGTCACAGCGTTTTGGACGGTCGGAATTTTGTCTGATGGTGTGTAGGAAAGACTGATAAAAGTCAGCTTCATCGGAATTCCGACGGAAAATTCCATCGGATCTTATTCCATCGGAAATCCGATCGTGTGTACAGGGCATTAGAAAAAAAATTCTGTGTTTGGTCCAGCTAAGCTATTGATAATGGGAGACTTTAATGCTATCCTTGATCCTGCTTTGGATAGACCAACTCCTCCTAAAACTTTCTCTGGAGAGCTCTCCAATTGGGTCCAGGTGGCAGATCTGGTAGAAGCTTGGCGATGGAAAAATCCATCAACTAGATCATATTCTTGTTTTTCCCGACGAGCTCGCGCGCAGAAGCGAACGCATACGTGAGCAGCGTCTGCATATGAAAACGGTGTTCAAACCACACATTTGAGGTATCACCGCGATCGTTAGAGCGAGAGCAATAATTATAGCCCTAGACCTCCTCTGTAACGCAAAACATGCAACCTGTAGAATTTTTCAAACGTCGCCTATGGGGATTTTTAAGGGTAAAAGTTTGACGCCATTCCACGAGCGGGCGCAATTTTGAAGCGTGACATGTTGGGTATCAATTTACTCGGCGTAACATTATCTTTCCAATATGAAAAAAGTTGGGCTAACTTTACTGTTGTCTTATTTTTTAATTCAAAAAAGTGCGCTGCGCCAATACAGTGTGACAAAAAGTATTGCAATGACCGCCATTTTATTCTCTAGGGTGTTTAGATTTTTTTTTTTTATGTTTGGGGGTTCTAAGTAATTTTCTAGCAAAAAAACTTGTTTTTAACTCGTAAACACCGAGTCTGAAAAAGAGGCTCGGTCCTTAAGTGGTTAATATGCCCTTCCTGACTTTCTCCAACGCCATCCCCCAAAAAAACAAACAAAAAAAAACAAAAAACAGGGTGATCAGAATACACCGATCAGCTCTCGCAGCCATTGGTCAGATGCTGGTTCTCCAGCATGTCCCTTTAGCAAAAGCCAGTTGTTAGACCAGCTTCTGTCGGACAGACAGCTGACTAAAAGATAACTGGTTCCTGCTGAGCCGACCAGTTTCTAGCCGTTGTTTCACTTTCTTTTCTGTAATACAAAATGTGGAAAACTGAAAGAATGTATTTTTCTTCCTTTTTTTTTATAAATCTTTTTATTTATCTTTCTCGACAGACAAACAAAACAGAACAAAACACAAGAAAACATCATACAAATTGAACCTAAAATATATTAATACAAAATCCAATCACACTGCAAAGCTGCAGCTATTGATTCAAATAAAAATTCAAAATAACAGAGCAATACAGCAACAACTAGAAGGCATATTATATACCTGTAATAATTATCAAAATATAAAAAATTAATAAAAAAATATTAGATCTGGGCCTAAATCTAGGCCTTCTGTTTTGTCAGACAACTGACTGAAAGATAACCGGTTCCTGCTGAGCCGACCGGTTTCTAGCCAGTGTGTACCCAGCTTTTTTCTCTTGGTTTAACTTTGTACCCGTTGTTTCACTTTCTTTCGGTAATAAAAAAATGAGGAAAACTGAAAGACTTCACCTCCCTGGCGGTATGATTATGTCAGATTTTAGGTGCTGAAAGCGGGTACCATTATTTTGCATGGAAATTTGGCGTTTTATATTGTAGGCCTGTAATTCTTAGGAATAACTCACTTAAATCTGTCCAAACAAGAGTCTATAGACATCCCGGGTATGATAACGTTTGAAACACAAAATCATAAATTATAATATAATAAATAACTATAAATAATTATAACAAATAATAATATTATAATAATAATAAAAGTGTTTTTCAATGTTTGGTGACGAATTTCCCCACAAATCGCTATCGCTCAATTCTGCGAGTGATTCTAATTTATTATCTCTGTTTTCTAGCTGGTCTAAAACCACGTTTGATGTAAAGGGACACTTTTTGGTTGCTATGGACAATCTCCAGTTTCCAGGCAGAAAGAAATGTATTTATAATGTAAAAGTGCATGCAGGACACTGGACAGACCACTAGGGACAAAGCGGGTGTGTAATTATTTGATACAGTATACTGTAATTTTACAGATTACAGTACTGTATGTTTTTTTTTACTTTTTGAATTTAACGCAGAACTCCGTTCCCGTGAGTTGCAATGCTCGCAGGGAATGGAGCTCGGCACTGTGAATCGAGTGGAGACACCGCGGCTCGCAGATCACAGCAGGGAGACATCGCAGGATCCAGGGGACAAGGTAAGTAACTTTCCCTGGATCCTGCGAGGCAATCCCGAGTGTGGCTCGGGGGTTACCGCTTTTGGTACTGAAAATTAACCCCCGAGCCACACTCGGGAATACCGCTCAGCAGGTTAATTCTTCTCAATAAAAAAATTCCTGATTAAAAAATAGTCCCATGTAATTCCCTGCTCCGCCAAATTTTGACAGGAAAAGGTTTGAGCAGCGATATGAACCAGTCGTATTTACTGAATTTCCTATTGCTGTCAATGTAGCCCTGGGGGCAATGGGAGTGCAGGGCGGACCTCACAAAGAACCGTGTTCAGCAAAGGAACGCAGCAAAATTGCGACAAAAAAGCGTTTCGTGTTTTCCCGTGGCCGTGGTCAGGGTAGGCTATTGTACATGTAGCTTTATACACGTTTTGGCAGAAAATACATTTAACATATTGCATTCTAACCGTATGTTCATGTGTTTGCCTGGAGTTCAGCCTTAATTAAAAACTAGGGTTGCACCAATGCTGATACTGAGCATTTGCATGAGTACTCGCACTAATGCTCCGATAGTTGAAACAGATACCTTTTCTGTGCGATTTGATCGCATACAAATTGAATGGGCTTAACCTCTTGGCGTCCACGCTATAGCCGAATGACGGCTACAACGCGGACCTGAATTGCCTGGAGGCCGTCAATAGACGTCCTTCCGCGCTCAAGCGGCCTGCGCGCCTCCTGCAGGGTGAGCGTGGCTCGCTCTGTGATCAGCGAGTCTATGAGACTCGTTGGATCACAGATCGGAGTAAGGGGTCGATCCCAACCCCTTATCACGTGATCAGCTGTCAGCCAATGACAGCTGATCATGTGACGTAAACAGAGCCGGTAATCGGCTATTTTTTCTCCTCACGCTGATAGCGTAGCAGGTGACAGAGGGACATCGGTCCCGATCAGGGAGATCTGCCCAGCTC
Source organism: Rana muscosa (assembly GCA_029206835.1). Taxonomy (NCBI): domain Eukaryota; kingdom Metazoa; phylum Chordata; class Amphibia; order Anura; family Ranidae; genus Rana; species Rana muscosa. Next base: position 20,003,329 of record CM055117.1, read on the forward strand.
ATCTGTGTCCTTGTGTGCCACCTGTCAGTGCCGCCTATCAGTGCCCACCAGCGCCACCTACCAGTGCCCACAGTGCCACCTATCAAAGTCACTAATTAGTGCCTCATCAACAGTGCTTCCCATCAGTGTCACCTACCAGTGCCCATCAGTGTCACCTACCAGTGCCCATCAGTGTCACCTTCCAGTGCCCATCAGAGCCATCTATCTGTGCCCATCAGTGCCACCTTATCTCTGCCCACCAGTGCCACCTTATCTCTGCCCACCAGTGCAGCCTCATCAGCATATCAATGAGGGAGAAAAATTACCCGTTTGAAAAATGTTATAACAAAATATAAAACATGATTTTTTTTTTTCAAAACTTTCCATCTTTTTTTTGTTTGTTTAGCAAAAAATAAAAACCCCAGCAGTGATTAAATACCACCAAAAGAAAGCTCTATTTGTGTGAAAAAAATGATAAAAATTTCATTTGGGTACAGCGTTGTATGACCGCGCAATTGTCATTCAAAGTGCATCAGCGCTGAAAGCTGAAAATTGGTCTGGGCAGGAGGGGGGCTTAAGTGCCCAGTAAGGAAGTGGTTAAACCACACTACAACAAATCACACGCAATTTGAACAGTAGTGCGATGTAATTCATGTCCAAATCGCATGCGGTTTCCCACTTCACCCGCATGCAATCTGGACATGAATTGCATCCCATTCCTGTTCAAATCGCATACATTTTGTATAGGTTCAAATCACACCGCAAAGGTATCGGTATTTGGCATTGGCGAGTACTGAAAGTATCACTACTCGTACTTGCTGTTAAAAAAAACAAAAAAAAACAGTATGGGTGCAACCAGGGCCGTCGGAACAGGACAGGCAAACCAAGCAGCTGCTTGGGGCCCCGACTTTTCCTGGGGCCCCAGCAGAGGGCAGCACAGCCAGAGGACTCGAGGAGGCAGCACGGGTGGAGGAGGTAAGAAACTCCCCCCCCCCCCCCCCCCCCCGCATTTCCACTGTAATACGATGCGATCGGATCGCCCCCCTCCAGCGATGGGGCCCCTCCCTCCTGTGAACGCCCCCCTCCAGCGAACAGTGTCAATGTCGACCGCCCCCCCCCCCCCCCCCGCTCAACAACTTGGTGTGTACTTATTGTCCCCCCCGCTCAACTCAACAAGTGTCCTCCTGGTGACTCACCCCCCCCCCCCCCACCCCACCGCTTCTCAACTTTAAAATTTAATTGTTGCTTGGGGCCCCCAAATTCCTTCAAACGGCCCTGGGTGCAACCCTAATTAAAGCTACTTCAAGGTATCTCCCATCTTCACTCTACAGGATCTTCTTCATTTCTTCCAGTATCGGGCCGACTAGAGGTCACACTCTACATGGGCACGGCTCCATTCTCTTTGGTGTGCATTGCTCCTCCTCCTGGAAATTCTCTGGAAAAGTAAAATACAGAATAACAGGTCAGATGACATCATTGAATATCCTTACAGATCACACAGGATTTATAGCAGTGACACCTCTTCCATTCACTGATTGTTCCCAGTCATGTGACTATCGGGGTGTTTTCAGCCAAGCTGGCAGCTCTTCAAGACATTCCAGTGACCCTCACCATCCCTGATCACCTTTATTATTCATCACCTCATTGTAAATTTGAAGTCACCCCCACAGCAGGCAAGAGATGATGTGGTATTCAGTAAAAAAAAGTTTGTACTTTTACAATTTTATAATTTTTCTGTGTAAATTTGTATTATTTGTTACAGCATTGCAAACATGTGGGTGTGACGGAGCGTATAATATTATGGCTGAACCAGCTGTGGGCTATGGTGGAAAACAGATACTAATGACATGGAGGATGTTTGCCCACTGCAAACATGGGCGTCAGCAGGAAGGGGCAAGTGCCCCCCCTTAAATCAGCAAGGTGTCCACACACTAAGGAGGAAAGTAAAGTCAAACATAATAAGACGTTCACCGGAGCTCAGCCTTATTTATTGTCGGGCTGACACATGGATCTCCTTCCCAGCTGACACAGACAGCTGGATCCCTGTTATCTTCTGTTATCAGAGAACTGCTTGTGGAATGTCTCCAATTACTGGACTGCAGAACCTGTCAGTGTAGACTGTGTATCTCCTTACACTGTGATGCCCTGTACACACGACCGGACTTTTGCCCAACAAACTTCGTTTTGAGCAAGTTGGACCAACAATCCGACCGTGTGTACGCTCCATCGGACAAACTTTTTTTCCTTTGGTTTTGGATTTCATCGGACAAAAGTTGGGTCTGCAAACGGACAAACTTTTGCCCAACAAAAGTCCGATGGAGCAAAGTCCGACCGTGTGTACAGAAATCCATCGGACTTTAGTCCGATGGATAAAACAGCTAATGTTAAAATCAACCAACAACAGCAGAAGTTGACCAAAGGGTGGCAGTAAAGATCAGAAAAAACACGTGATGTTGTAAGAAGTTTTAAGAAAGTTTGCAGAAAAGTCCTGTGGTGTGTATGCTATGGGTGTTCCCAACCAACTCCGTTCGGACAAAAAACCACGGAAAAGTCCGATGGAAGTCCGACCGTGTGTACGAGGCTTTACACTGTGAAGCCTCGTACACACGACCGGTTTTCTCAGCAAGAAACAAGAAAACTGTTGGGAGAGCGTTCTTGCCGAGAAAACCGTTCGTGTGTATATGGTTTCTCGTCGAGAAAACTGTCGTGAATCTCGACCAGAAAAAAGAAAACCTCCTTTTTTTTTCTCATCGTGATTCTCGTCAGATTGTTTTTGGACGAGAAAACTGTTCGTGTGTATGCTTTTCCGAGGCTTCAAAAACCTCGCATGCTCAGAATCAAGTGTAGCGAGGTGGTCAATTTAAGGGAAGTGTCTGAGTGGTAATTAGGCTCAGACACCTTAATTTGTTAGGGTTTATGGACCATTCTGTCCACAGGAAGACTATTGGTGTGCAGTTCCCTGTGCTGCCACCGTGGGCTAGGGTTGAACCACCAAATGCAGTGCTGTGCCTTGTATGACCCCTCTCAGCAGCCGTGCAGCGGGGCGGGGAACCTGCTGTGCATGCTGGGAGAGGATATAAAAGGGGCAGACGCCTCCTGTTCGGGGTCTTCGTCCGTCCACGCCCAGGCACCTTCGGCCTGGGTGTGTGGCTCCTCTCCAGGTGCTCTAGGCCCGGAGGCCGTGTTCCTGTTCCATCTCAGGCACCTTTGGCCTGGGGTGAGGTACTATCTTGCCGTCCTGTTCGCCTGGGTATGAAGACCCAGGGAGTCTCGGGAAAGGCCCGGGGCCCAGCACCTTCGGCTGGGGCCCGCTAAGGATCGAGGAGTCCAGGGTGCCACCTTGCGAGGGGACCCGCACCCTAAGAGAAGGGAGGATCTGTTTCCGAAGGACCGAAGCGGTAGTCACGGTGAAGGAAGGGGTCTGTTGACTCTCTGGGGGGACATCTTCTCCCTAAGGGCCATGTTCTAGGAAGAAAACTAAAGTGCACCAGGCCAATGGCAGTGACCATATTCACCAGGTCTGTGGCAGAGACCAACCTCACGGTCTGTGGCAGAGACCGCGCGCCTAAAACTGTCCACAAGGGTCCAATCAACAGATTGGTATCCCCTGTGAACACAACAAGTGATCCGAACCAAAACATGTGATTGAGAAAAAGGCACACTCATGAACTACTAATGTGAAGATAGAAAAAGGAAAATAGAAAACAAATCGTGATTATTCACATTAGTAGTTCATGAGTGTGCCTTTTTCTTAAATCACATGTTTTGGTTTGGATCACTTGTTGCATTCACAAGGGATACCAATCTGTTGATTGGACCCTTAATCACCATTCCTCTGGTCATATGACCAATGGAAAAGAGTATATATTCGATATCCATTTCTGTGTTTGTCAGCTATGATTAAGCACTAAGTTTTAGTGTGAAACGCGTCAGTTGTATCCTGTCTGCTGTGGCATGTATCCTGTGATCCTATTTTAACAATAAAAAGCAATATTTTTGGAGTGCGGCTGTCCAAACATCACTTTTCATTTGCATTGCTATATGCATTGCCAGCACCTGTGGCTTCAGATCCGGTGAAGAGGTTCCACATTTGCATTTTCTACCTTGAGCGGTGACTTATTTTCTTCTTCACAGTAGGGATGGTATTGGCCAGGTGATGAGCGGTGGCTGGTTTCCTCCACACATGACACTTGCCATTCATGCCAAAGAGTTCAATCTTTGCTTCATCAGACCAGAGAATTTTGTTTCTCATTGTCTGAGAGTCCTTCAGGTACCTTTTGGCAAACTCCAGGTGGGCTGTCATGTGCCTTTTACTGACAGCTAGGGATGGACGAACATCTCCCGGGACGGTTCGCGATCGCGGGTAAATGTTCACGAACCGCGGGTTCGCGGCGGGCCCCATTCATTTCAATGGCAGGCGAACATTAAAAACCTCCACGTTATATTTGCAGCCACAAAATAATTACTAGCTGTGCACACATAGTCCCACAACATGGACAATGACATAACAGAAGTATTAAGCAAATTTGAGATCGACAACGACAAGCATTCTTTTTTTTCTGAAATTTTTTGTCAATTCAGGAGCGCATGAAGGCCATGGAAGAGACGCAAGGCCAGGCTATGAAGGGGGTGCAGGAGATGATCCTGCTATTGGAAAAGTTGCCATAAATGGTTTTTTTTTTATAAGTTATATAAATCGTTTATACAGTTATAACGTTTATTTCTTTTTTTTGTAATATTGCTCGGTTTTATTGTAAAAGCTCGACCTAAATCAGCCGGAACTGACAGCAGCCGGTAAATACATGTCAAATACATATAGGGTCCATTCACACGTCTGTAAAATGGGTCCGCATCCGTTCCACAATTTAGCGGAATTGATTTTCAATTCCAGTCTGAAAAATTAGGCATTCACAGCCTGGATAAAGAAGTGTCGGCCAGTACAGGCCCCAAAAATTAGCCAACAGGCATTCATCTGACAGCAAAGAACTTTATATGTGAAAGTTTTTTATGCTTGTATTAGACCCCTATATACTGCACACCAAATAGTACACACCTATACCAGTCCTTAAAATGAACTTTTGTGGAGCTTTATTGGTTAGCGATTTTAGTCGCTAGTCTGTGCCTGCGACACACAGCGGCAATTTCTACCTAAACCGAGAAAAGAGCTGCAGCAGAACCGCTCAGAAGCTGCACAGTAGAAATGCACTATACTATTCTTCCTAGAGTATTTTATGCGTGTAGTACACTCCTATTTACTGCACACAAAATAGTACACCTATACCAGTCCGTAAAAGGACTTTTGTGGACTGTACACTTATACCAGTCCTTAGGAGGACTTTTGTTTTAGTAGAGTCTGTCCCTGCTAGTACACACACAGCAACCTTCCTACACTGACTAAAGACAGCTGCAGAACCGCTCAGCACTGCAGTCCCAATGCTGCACAATTGAAATGAACTAAAAGTGTATTACACCCCTATACACTGCACACAAAACAATTGTACACCTATACCAGTCCTTAAAAGGACTTTTGTGGACCTAATAGCTAGGATTACAGTCTGTCCCTGCTCCACACAGCAACCTGTCCCTACGCTGACAAATAACAGAATGTAAAATGGCAGCCAGATCAGGTCTATTTATAAGGTAGGGGGTATGTCCATCTGCTGAATTGTCTCATTGGCTGTCCTGTACCACATGATGGATGTGTCATAGGTCAAAGTTCCACAATGTAAAAGATTCAGAATATGGTGGCTGCGAACCGGCCGCGAATAGCGCCATATGTCCGCCGGTTTTGCGAACCGCGAATGCGCAAAATTCGCCGCGAACCGCAAGGCCATCTCTACTGACAGCTGTCTGGCCACTCCAGGTGGGCTGTCATGTGCCTTTTACTAGGTAAAAGAGAGAGAAGGTGCCTCCAGGTTAGGAACAATGTAATCTTTAATTGACAACAGGCACATAAATCCACTTACATATATTTTCTGTATATCTGGCATAAGTCCTTTATCTGGCCCATAGTGTGCCGTCCATCCGCGGTGATTACAGGCTGTGTTGGTTCACCTGTCACTGTCTTACTCCATCCTCTCGTCTATTAGGAAATCTGGATGGTCAGGATGCTGAAAGCGAGGCCTGGAGCGCAGCGTTGGGCGCAATGACGTCACGGGCAGTGGCTGTAGCGACAACGTTTCGGAGCATGCTCTCTGTGTTACCAGGCGCGCTCCTTTTTCAAGCATCTGCAAGAAACGTCGTCGCTACAGCCACTGCCCGTGACGTCATTGCGCCCGACGCTGCGCTCCAAGCCTCGCTTTCAGCATCCTGACCATCCGGATTTCCTGATAGACGAGAGGATGGAGTAAGACAGTGACAGGGGAACCAACACAGCCTGTAATCACTGCGGATGGATGCCACACTATGGGCCAGATAAAGGACTTATGCCGGATATACAGAAAATATATGTGTAGCGCACAGACCCTTTTCTTTACCTGCCTTATTCCGCTCCTCGCAGGAAGAGAGAGGCACACCGCATCAGCCCGTACCCTCCTGTAATAAGAGGTTGAGCAGTCTTGTTGATGGGTCTTCCGCAGCCAAAGGTCAGAGAATGGTTCTCACCTCTATAGTGAATAAAGATAACTCCTTATGTCCCCCAGTAACTTCAAGGTCCACACCAGCTGCAACTCCAACGTAGAGTTTATTTTCTTTAAAGCACAGTCTCTGATAGGAAAGATTGGAGTGAGAACAGGACAGCTTAAAGCGTGGAGGAGGTCCGGGCACAAACGTAGTACAATTCACTGCTCAGATTCTCAAGCAGACTCGGCCCATCTGGATAGTCTCCCTAACTTGGGACTAGCAGCCAGAATGGTGCTCTAACCTAACCCAAAGTCTCTGCCACAGACTTGGTGAACTTGGTCTCCGCCACACACCCGGTATCCTCATCTAAGATACGGGTCCCCTCGCAAGGCGGCACCCTGAGATTCCTCGATCCTTGGTGGGCTCCAGCCGAAGGTGCTGGGCCCAGGCCTCTGCTGCAGCCCCAGGGCTAAAGGTGCCTGGGACTGATTCACTGACCTCCGCCCCTGGGCCAAAGGTGCCCAGGGCGGACAGGAACACACTTCCAATCCTGGGATGGCAAACGAGAACCATACACACCTCCGGGAGTAGGACCCCCGGGGATCGAAGACCCCGAACAGGCAGCGTCTGCCCCTTTTATATCCTCTCCCAGCATGCACAGCAGGTAGACCACACCCACTGTATGGTTGCTGAGAGGGGACACACAGGGCACAGCACTGTATCAGCGGTTCAACCCTGGCCCATCATGGCAGTGCCACCTATAGGCCACAGGGAACTGTACACCGATACTCTCCCTGCGGACAAAATGGTTGCAAGAACCCTGACAATTAGGATGTTTGAGTAAACGACCACTCAAACACTCCCCCTAAATTTAGCACCCCGCTACATATGTAAGTGGATATATGTGCCTGTTGTCAATTAAAGATTACATTGTTCTTAACCTGGAGGCGCCTTCTCTCTCTTTTCCTTTGCATATTGTGGAGCCTGCGCTCATCTTCCCCCTGGAGGCTTTCCCTGGAATATGGACTTTGTCAAATTTTTATGTACAGGACTTTATTCCCATTTCTCTTCCATTTTTCACCCTTAACCCCATCCCAGTATTTCAGATACATTCAGGAATTTAATAAGGACTTTTCTAATGGATATTACATCTCTTCATACTAGTTACAGCGCAACTACCTCATATATATGATGTGCCTTTTACTGACAGCCGTCTGGCCACGCCCCCATACAGGCCTGATTGGTGGAGTGCTGCAGAGATGGTTGTTCTTCTGGAAGGTTCTCCTCCCTCCACAGAGAAACACTGGAGCTGTCAGAGTGACCATCGGGTTCTTGGTCACCTCCCTGACTAAGTCCCTTCTCCCCCGATCGCTCAGTTTGGCCGGGCGGTCCGCTCTAGTAAGAGTCCTGGTGGTTCCAAACTTCTTCCATTTACAGATTATGGAGGCCACTGTGCTCATTGAGACCTTCAATGCTGCAGAAATTTTTCTGTACCCTTCCCCCGATCTGTGCCTTCATACAATCCTGTCTCGGAGGTCTACTGACAATTCCTTGGACTTCATGGCTTGGTTTGTGCTCTGACATGCACTGTTACCTGTGGGACAGGTGTGTGCCTTTCCAAATCATGTCCAATCAACTGAATTTACCACAGGTGGACTCCAATCAAATTCTAGAAATATCTCAAGGATGATCAGTGGAAACAGGAGGCAGATCAGTGGAAACAGGAGGCACCTGAGCTCAATTTTGAGAGTCATGGCAAAGGCTGTGAATAGCTATGTTAGCCCTGGTTCACACTGGTGCGATTTGACATGTCAAATCGGCGAAATTTGCCGCAAATTGCGGGCAATGGCACCGTCCTAATCTGCGGCGCTGCACTGATTAAAAAAAGTAGTTTCTGTACTACTTTTCGCGATTTCAGCCGCGATTTACATTGACATCTGTTTCAGATGTCTTTGAAATCCCGGCCGAAATCGGGACTGCCAGCGGGAGTGAAATCGTGCGAGTTCAGCTGAACTCGCAGGCTTCACTCCCACAGCCCCAGTGTGAACGTGGGCTAAATGTGATTTTTTTTGATTTTTTTCTAAATTTGCAAAGATTTTAAACCAATTTCTGTCACGTTGTCATTATAGGGTATTGTTTGTAGAAATTTGAGGAAAATAATGAATTTAATTCATTTTGAAATAAGGTTGTAACATAACAAAATGTGGAAAAAGTGAAGCGCTGTGAATACTGTACCTGTAGTGTAGGTACAATTAATATCTACAAAACGTGCACTGTTTATAAGATATTCACACTGGATGCAGCCGGTGAAGTCACCGGCACATATGTGCTCTGAAGGTCCGGCAGCACTTTGTGCCGCAGCCGAGAGTGACACCATCATGGCTCCGGCCACTCATACAACCGGAGCCCGCGAACCCGGAAGAAAAAGTGCACCACTGGAGAGCATCATTCTAAGTTAAGTATTTTATAATGTGCTAGTATGTGATGCATACTAGCACATTATGCAATTGCCTTACAGCCAGGTGTTTTTTTTTTAAATGCAGTGGTTTACTACTGCTTTAATAGGAGTATAATAGTGTAACATAGGGAGAGGGAATGTCACCAGATATATGAAAGCCACCAATAATGCTATGACAATGACACCACCAGCACTAAGACCAACATGAAGATCCCACTTTCTAGGCGATTCAGAATCTGTGAGACAGAAAATACAATGTAAAATATATTAGCTTTAGATACACAAATGATAAAATATACAATGTATCAGTCTGTATGGTCGGTGGTCATGTGACATCTCACCTGTATAAACTTCCATTAGGAGAGCAGAGAAGAGACAACATGATACAATGTTACTATTCTGTGTCACATTCCCACTATGATCCCCCAGAGAAGAGGAGACAGGACCACAATCTATAACACCCCCATACATGGAATATAACATGACCCCCCAGAGAAGAGGAGACAGGACCACAATCTATAACACCCCCATACATGGAATATAACATGACCCCCCAGAGAAGAGGAGACAGGACCACAATCTATAACACCCCCATACATGGAATATAACATGACCCCCCAGAGAAGAGGAGACAGGACCACAATCTATAACACCCCCATACATGGAATATAACATGACCCCCCAGAGAAGAGGAGACAGGACCACAATCTATAACACCCCCATACATGGAATATAACATGACCCCCCAGAGAAGAGGAGACAGGACCACAATCTATAACACCCCCATACATGGAATATAACATGACCCCCCAGAGAAGAGGAGACAGGACCACAATCTATAACACCCCCATACATGGAATATAACATGACCCCCCAGAGAAGAGGAGACAGGACCACAATCTATAACACCCCCATACATGGAATATAACATGACCCCCCAGAGAAGAGGAGACAGGACCACAATCTATAACACCCCCATACATGGAATATAACATGACCCCCCAGAGAAGAGGAGACAGGACCACAATCTATAACACCCCCATACATGGAATATAACATGACCCCCCAGAGAAGAGGAGACAGGACCACAATCTATAACACCCCCATACATGGAATATAACATGACCCCCCAGAGAAGAGGAGACAGGACCACAATCTATAACACCCCCATACATGGAATATAACATGACCCCCCAGAGAAGAGGAGACAGGACCACAATCTATAACACCCCCATACATGGAATATAACATGACCCCCCAGAGAAGAGGAGACAGGACCACAATCTATAACACCCCCATACATGGAATATAACATGACCCCCCAGAGAAGAGGAGACAGGACCACAATCTATAACACCCCCATACATGGAATATAACATGACCCCCCAGAGAAGAGGAGACAGGACCACAATCTATAACACCCCCATACATGGAATATAACATGACCCCCCAGAGAAGAGGAGACAGGACCACAATCTATAACACCCCCATACATGGAATATAACATGACCCCCCAGAGAAGAGGAGACAGGACCACAATCTATAACACCCCCATACATGGAATATAACATGACCCCCCAGAGAAGAGGAGACAGGACCACAATCTATAACACCCCCATACATGGAATATAACATGACCCCCCAGAGAAGAGGAGACAGGACCACAATCTATAACACCCCCATACATGGAATATAACATGACCCCCCAGAGAAGAGGAGACAGGACCACAATCTATAACACCCCCATACATGGAATATAACATGACCCCCCCAGAGAAGAGGAGACAGGACCACAATCTATAACACCCCCATACATGGAATATAACATGACCCCCCAGAGAAGAGGAGACAGGACCACAATCTATAACACCCCCATACATGGAATATAACATGACCCCCCAGAGAAGAGGAGACAGGACCACAATCTATAACACCCCCATACATGGAATATAACATGACCCCCCAGAGAAGAGGAGACAGGACCACAATCTATAACACCCCCATACATGGAATATAACATGACCCCCCAGAGAAGAGGAGACAGGACCACAATCTATAACACCCCCATACATGGAATATAACATGACCCCCCAGAGAAGAGGAGACAGGACCACAATCTATAACACCCCCATACATGGAATATAACATGACCCCCCAGAGAAGAGGAGACAGGACCACAATCTATAACACCCCCATACATGGAATATAACATGACCCCCCAGAGAAGAGGAGACAGGACCACAATCTATAACACCCCCATACATGGAATATAACATGACCCCCCAGAGAAGAGGAGACAGGACCACAATCTATAACACCCCCATACATGGAATATAACATGACCCCCCAGAGAAGAGGAGACAGGACCACAATCTATAACACCCCCATACATGGAATATAACATGACCCCCCAGAGAAGAGGAGACAGGACCACAATCTATAACACCCCCATACATGGAATATAACATGACCCCCCAGAGAAGAGGAGACAGGACCACAATCTATAACACCCCCATACATGGAATATAACATGACCCCCCAGAGAAGAGGAGACAGGACCACAATCTATAACACCCCCATACATGGAATATAACATGACCCCCCAGAGAAGAGGAGACAGGACCACAATCTATAACACCCCCATACATGGAATATAACATGACCCCCCAGAGAAGAGGAGACAGGACCACAATCTATAACACCCCCATACATGGAATATAACATGACCTCCCAGAGAAGAGGAGACAGGACCACAATCTATAACACCCCCATACATGGAATATAACATGACCCCCCAGAGAAGAGGAGACAGGACCACAATCTATAACACCCCCATACATGGAATATAACATGACCTCCCAGAGAAGAGGAGACAGGACCACAATCTATAACACCCCCATACATGGAATATAACATGACCCCCCAGAGAAGAGGAGACAGGACCACAATCTATAACACCCCCATACATGGAATATAACATGACCCCCCAGAGAAGAGGAGACAGGACCACAATCTATAACACCCCCATACATGGAATATAACATGACCCCCCAGAGAAGAGGAGACAGGACCACAATCTATAACACCCCCATACATGGAATATAACATGACCCCCCAGAGAAGAGGAGACAGGACCACAATCTATAACACCCCCATACATGGAATATAACATGACCCCCCAGAGAAGAGGAGACAGGACCACAATCTATAACACCCCCATACATGGAATATAACATGACCTCCCAGAGAAGAGGAGACAGGACCACAATCTATAACACCCCCATACATGGAATATAACATGACCCCCCAGAGAAGAGGAGACAGGACCACAATCTATAACACCCCCATACATGGAATATAACATGACCCCCCCCCCCCCCAATAGTCACCAATACCTTTTCTTTCTAGCAGTTTCCTGAATATGGGATCTAAGATGAGACGGTATTCCCGGATCTCATCACTGACCGGGTTTGTGATCCTGACTAGGGATGAGCCGAACACCCCCGGGTTCGGTTCGCACCAGAACCCGCGAACGGACCGAAAGTTCGCACGAACGTTAGAACCCTATTAAATACAATGGATGCGAACGTTCGAAATCTAAAGTGCTAATTATAACGGCTAATATGCATGTTATTGTCCTAAAAAGGGTTTGGGGACCCGGGTCCTGCCCCAGGGGACATTTATCAATGCAAAACGAAGTTTTAAAAACGTTTTTCTGGAGAAGTCATTTTAACCACCTCGCGCCCGCCGTACGAGTATATACGGCCGCAAGGTGGTTGTCAAATGCCGGGAGGCCGTTATTATACGGCCTCCATTATTTGGCCACTGGGGGGCGCGCGAGCGCCGCCGGCGGCGCGCGCACGTGCCCGGCGCTTCACTGCAATGCCGATGCGCGTGCCTGGCAGCCGCGATGTCCGCCAGGCACCCCCGATCGGCGGTTACAGAGACAAGGACATGGATCTGTGTGTGTAAACACACAGATCCATGTCCTGTCAGGGAGAGGAGACTGATGCTGTGTCCCTTGTACATAGGGACAACCATCGGTCACCTCCCCCAGTCAGTCCCCTCCCCCCACAGTAACAATCACTCCCAGGGAACACATTTAACCCCTTCCTCGCCCCCTAGTGTTAACCCCTTCCCTGCCAGTCACATTTATACAGTAATCAGTGCATATTTATAGCACTGTTCGCTGTATAAATGTGAATGGTCCCAAATTAGTGTCAAAAGTGTCCGATGTGTCCGCCATAATGTTGCAGTCACAAAAAAAATCACTGATCGCCGCCATTACTAATAAAAAAAAAAATATATAAAAATGCCATAAAACTATCCCCCTATTTTGTAAACGCTATAACTTTTGCGCAAACCAATCAATAAACGCTGATTGCGATTTTTTTTTAACCAAAAATATGTAGAAGAAATAAAAAAATAAATAAAAAATTGGGATATTTATTATAGCAAAAATCAAAAAATTTTGCTTTTTTTTCAAAATTGTCGCTCTATTTTTGTTTATAGTGCAAAAAATAAAAACCGCCGAGGTGATCAAATGCCACCAAAAGAAAGCTCTATTTGTGCGAAAAAAAGGACGTCAATTTTGTTTGGGAGCCACGTCGCACGACCGCGTAATTGTCATTCAAAGCGTGACAGTGCTGAAAGCTGAAATTTCGCCTGGGCAGGAAGGGGGTATATGTGCCCAGTAGTGATGAGCCGAACACCCCCGGGTTCGGTTCGCACCAGAACCCGCGAACGGACCGAAAGTTCGAACGAACATTAGAACCCTATTAAATACAATGGATGCGAACGTTCGAATTCTAAAGTGCTAATTATAACAACTATTATGCATGTTATTGTCCTAAAAAGGGTTTGGGAACCCGGGTTCTGCACCAGGGGACATGTATCAATGCAAAAAGAAGTTTTAAAAACGGTCGTTTTTCGGGAGCAGTCATTTTAATGATGCATAAAGTGAAAAAAAAAAAGTCAAATATTCCTTTAAATATCGTACCTGGGGGGTGTCTAAAGTATGCCTGTGAAGTGCCACGTGTTTCCCGTGTTTAGAACTGTCCCTGCACAAAATGACACTTCTAAAGGAAAAAAAAGCCATTTAAAACTGCTTGCGGCTTTAATGTAATGTCTGGTCCCGGTAATATGGATGAAATTCTTTAAGAAAAATGGCATAGCTACCCCATGACCCCCCCCCCCCCCTACCCCAGCCCATTACCAGCCCCTTTGGGTCTTGTATGGATATTAAGGGGAACCCCGCACATAAAATAAAAAAGGCCCTATATACTCTGAACAGCCCTATACAGGCGGTGCATACAAGACAGGGACTGTAGGTTTGTTCTTATGTAGAATCTGTTTGTAATTTTGAACAGGTACATTGTTGAAGTGTAGCTCCAGACCAAAAATCTATTTTTAAACTTTTTGGAAAACATAGGTATGGGTTATCACCCCTGTAACATTTGTTTTGCTGTCTGTGCCCCTGTTCAGAACATTTCACCTCACTTTCCGTCCCAATGACAACTGTTTTTGAAATGTGGTGTTTTTCTTGAAACAAGGATTGCTGATAAAGCATCAGTACAGATGAGACCCCTTTCTCCCATATTTATTCTTACAGGAGAGAATTTTCCTTCCTAGTGGTAGATTTCCTCTCACTTCCTGTTGTCTTCTTGCGTTTGCAAGTAGGAGTCGTTTGTAAGTTGTATGTTTGAAAGTAGGGACCTGCCGTATATACTCTGCAGAAATAGGCCCCTTAGTTGTTGGTGTTGGCACAACACTGTAAGCACTCACAGTTACTCTTGGTTGGTGCTGGAACGCCCTGCTGTCAACTATTATATCAGGAATTTTAATTACATATAATTGTTGAACAGTGGTAGTAAAAATTGGGCCTTTGATGGTGGTGTTGGTGCCACAACACTGTAAGCCCTGACAGTTACTCTTGGTGGGTGCAGCAATGGGCCCTGCTGTGAATTATTAGATCAAGAATTGTAATTACATGCCCCTGTTGAACAGGGGCTGAAAAATTGGGCCTTAGGCACTGGTGGCACAACACTGCAACCCCTCACAGATACTGTACTTGGAGCACAGCAATGAGCCCTGTTGCAAAGTATTGCTTCAAAAATTGTAATGACACGCCCCTGTTAAACAGGGGCTGAAAAATTGGGCCTTAGGCACTGGTGGCACAACACTGCAACTCCTCACAGATACTGTACTTGGAGCACAGCAATGAGCCCTGTTGCAAAGTATTGCTTCAAAAATTGTAATTACACGCCCCTGTTAAACAGGGGCTGAAAAATTGGGTGTTAGGCACTGGTGGCGGCACCCATAAACAAAAATGATCTTACAAGCTATCATCATCAATCGTATCATTGAGGACTCGGAGGAGGAGGATAGCCAGTCAACATAACAGCACAGGCACTCAGCATCAGCATCAGTCTTGAAGGGATGTGACATGTTAAAATCAATTAGTCTGTTATATCAGCATCAGGTGTGTGGTAGCTGGTGGTGATCCAAGACTGGTTCATCTTGATGAAAGTCAGTCGATCAACCGAGTCGGTGGACAGGCGCACCCTGTGATCCGTGACAAATCCTCCAGCAGCACTGAATGTGCGTTCCGAAAGAACGCTGGATGCAGGACAGGCCAGTAGCTCAATTGCATACTGTGCAAGCTCTGGCCAGTGATCCATCCTCAAGACCCAGTAAGCCAGAGGATTTTCGGTGGGGAAGGTGTCCAAGTCTGACCTTGCCCCTAGATATTCCTGCACCATGTTTATCAGACGCTGGCGATGGTTGCTGGAACCGATCATACTTTGGGGCTGCGGACTAAAGAATTGTCTGAACGCATCGGTCAGACGGCCACCTTCCCCACCGCTCCTTCTTTGACTGGCCGAAGCCTCAGCAACTCGTTGTCCAGGACCAGGAGTTTGCAACCTCCCAGTCTCTGGGAACGCGTTGCACAGACCTTTCTGCAAGGCCTCCCGGAGTTGTCTCATCCTCTGCTCCCTCTGCGACGGTAACATAAGGTCCGCAACCTTACCCTTGTACCGTGGATCAAGGAGAGTGGCCAGCCAGTAATGGTCCCTCTCCTTGATCCGAAGAATACGAGGATCCTTCCGCAGACTTTGCAGGATCAGGGAGGCCATGCAGCGTAGGTTTGCTGAGGCATTCGCTCCGGAGTCCTCTGGGTCACTAAGGACGACATGATCCGCAGCCACCTCCTCCCAGCCACGTACAAGTCCACTGGTTTCTTGGGACTGTAAATCATCCCTAAAAGACTGCTGCTGATGATGCTGAGTGCCAGCCTCCACCTCCATGCTGACACAATCCTCCTCCTCCTCCTCCTCCTCCTCCTCCTCTTCCTGTGCGATGGGTGGGACAGAAGGAACACTGTCTGGGTAAAGGGGGCCTTGAGAGGCAAGGAAGTCCTCCTCTTCCTGCCTCTGTTCTGCCTCAAGTGCCCTGTCCATTATTCCACGCAGCGTGTGCTCCAACAGGTGGACAAGAGGTACAGTGTCACTGATGCATGCACTGTCACTGCTCACCATCCTCGTGGCCTCCTCAAATGGTGCCAGGACAGTGCATGCATCCCTGATCATGCCCCACTGGCGTGGAGAAAAAAAACCAAGCTCCCCTGACCCTGTCCTGGTGCCGTAGTCGCACAGGTACTCATTGATGGCCCTCTGCTGCGTGTGCAGCCGCTGCAGCATGGCCAACGTTGAGTTCCACCTGGTGGGCATGTCACATATAAGGCGGTTCTTGGGCAGGTTCAACTCCTTTTGCAGCTCAGCCAGGCGAGCACTGGCATTATAAGATCTGCGGAAATGCACACAGACTTTCCTGGCCTGCCTCAGGACATCCTGTAAGCCCGGGTACCTGCCCAAGAAGCGCTGCACCACCAGGTTAAGGACGTGAGCCACACAGGGCACATGGGTCAGTTGTCCCTGTCGGAGGGCGGAGAGGAGGTTGGTGCCATTGTCGCAAACCACCATTCCTGGCTTAAGCTGGCGTGGCGTCAACCACCTCTCGGCCTGGCCCTGCAGAGCAGACAGGACCTCTGCCCCAGTGTGGCTTCTGTCCCCCAAACACACCAGCGCAAGCACGGCATGGCATCTTTTTGCCTGCGTACTTGCGTAGCCCCGTGAACGGCTACGGAGCACCGCTGGTTCATAGGACAAACCACAGGAAGAGGCCATGGAGGAAGAAGAAGAGGAGGGGGTGGAGGAGAGAGGTGTGTCACAACCAGTAGTAGCATTTTGGAGGCGTGGCGGTGGGACAACCTCCAACACTACTGCACCTTGTCCTGAATCCTTCCCAGCTGCCAAAAGAGTGACCCAATGGGCCGTGAAAGAAAGGTAACGTCCCTGTCCATGCCTGCTGGACCATGAGTCAGCGGTAATATGCACCTTACCGCTGACCGCCCTGTCCAGCGAGGCCAAGACATTGCCTTCCACATGCCGGTAGAGAGCCGGAATAGCCTTCCGTGAGAAAAAGTGGCGTTTGGGAACCTGCCACTGAGGAACCGCACATTGCACAAACTCACGGAAGGGGGCCGAGTCTACCAACTGAAAAGGCAGCAGTTGAAGCGCTAGCAATTTAGCCAAGCTAGCATTCAACCGCTGGGCATGTGGATGGCTGGGAGTGAACTTCTTTCGACGGTCCAGCAGCTGGGGCAGGGAAATTTGCCTGCTAGAATCGGACGTCGGTGTACTGCTAGCAGAGTGGCCGCAAGTACTTGGCTGTGACACACCTAATTCTACACCTTCATTCCTCTCAGTGCATGTTTCAGAGAGGACTGAAGTTATAGTGGGGTTGGAGATCCCAGCTGATGCGGTGCAAGGAGAGGTCCGCTTTGTTCTTTGGTGTGGGTCTTTGAGGTAGGCTTGCCAACGAGCTGCATGGCAGGTCAACATATGTCTGGTCAGGCATGTGGTACCCAAGCGGCTGATGTTTTGGCCACGCGATATACGCTTGAGACATATGTTGCAAACAGCAGCTGTGCGATCTGATGCACTAGCCTCAAAAAAGGCCCACACCAAAGAACTTTTTGAATGACGGGCAGAGGCAGCGCCCTGCACAGGCGGAGCTCTGCGGTGTGATTCCGTCGGTGTACTGCCCTTACGCTGGCCACCAAAGGGCATCCTGCCTCGTTGGAGATGTGCCTCCTCCTCATCCTCCTCCTCCTCCTCTCTCCTATTAGGCACCCACGTGGAGTCAGTGACCTCATCATCCCCTCCCTCCTCATCACTGGAGGCAATCTGGCAGTATGCTGCAGCTGCTGGAACATGACTGCCAGATTGGTGTCCTTCTTGAGCATCCCCTCTGTCTGCTCTCACGCTACTGCCTTCCTCTAGCTGGGTTTCATCATCAGACCCTTCGAAACGCTGGGCATCCTCCTGGAGCATGTACCCAACACTGTGCTGAAACAGTTCGGGGGACTCCTCAGGAGGAGGACATGGTGGGTCTAGGGAAGGAGTGACTGATGATTTGTCTGACATTGATACCAGGGAAGACGACGCTTTGGCAGCTGCTTTTCCAGTACCCTGAGCCTGGGTGAGAGAGGATGAGGAGGAGGAGGAGGGCTTGGTCATCCACTCTACCAAGTCTTCGGCATGATGTGGCTCAACATGTCCAGCTGCCGAAAAGAAGGACAAGCGTGTCCCATGGCCATGTGCTGATGACAATGCACCGCGTCCACGACCAGCACTGTTGCCCCCAGACACAGAGCCTGCTTGCCCTCTTTTATTGCCTCCTGACTGTCTGCCTCTCCTTGTTTGCCTTCCAGACATTCTAATAGATGGCCTGCAGGGAGATGGGAAAAAAGCAATAAGGGCTACCTTCAGGTGTCCTTCTCTGTCCCTTGAAACAAGGACTTTCACAGTGAAAGAAACTGACACTCTCCCTACCTACAGTTTTCTGTCCCTAGAAAAAATATTTTTTTTAAGCACAATATAGCACAAGGACAATTCACTCACTGTCCTTACAGGTCCCTGGAAACAAGGACTTGCAGAGTGAAAGAAAAAAAACACTCTCCCTACCTACAGTTTTCTGTCCCTAGAATAAATGTTTTTTTTAAGCACAATATAGCACAAGGACAATTCACTCACTGTCCTTACAGGTCCCTGGAAACAAGGACTTGCAGAGTGAAAGAAAAAAAACACTCTCCCTACCTACAGTTTTCTGTCCCTAGAAAAAATGTTTTTTTTAATCACAATATAGCACAAGGACAATTCACTCACTGTCCTTACAGGTCCCTGGAAACAAGGACTTGCAGAGTGAAATAAACTGACACTCTCCCTACCTACAGTTTTCTGTCCCTAGAATAAATGTTTTTTTAAGCACAATATAGCACAAGGACAATTCACTCACTGTCCTTACAGGTCCCTGGAAACAAGGACTTGCAGAGTGAAATAAACTGACACTCTCCCTACCTACAGTTTTCTGTCCCTAGAAAAAATGTTTTTTTTAATCACAATATAGCACAAGGACAATTCACTCACTGTCCTTACAGGTCCCTGGAAACAAGGACTTGCAGAGTGAAATAAACTGACACTCTCCCTACCTACAGTTTTCTGTCCCTAGAATAAATGTTTTTTTTAAGCACAATATAGCACAAGGACAATTCACTCACTGTCCTTACAGGTCCCTGGAAACAAGGACTTGCAGAGTGAAAGAAAAAAAACACTCTCCCTACCTACAGTTTTCTGTCCCTAGAAAAAATGTTTTTTTTAATCACAATATAGCACAAGGACAATTCACTCACTGTCCTTACAGGTCCCTGGAAACAAGGACTTGCAGAGTGAAATAAACTGACACTCTCCCTACCTACAGTTTTCTGTCCCTAGAATAAATGTTTTTTTAAGCACAATATAGCACAAGGACAATTCACTCACTGTCCTTACAGGTCCCTGGAAACAAGGACTTGCAGAGTGAAATAAACTGACACTCTCCCTACCTACAGTTTTCTGTCCCTAGAATAAATGTTTTTTTTAAGCACAATATAGCACAAGGACAATTCACTCACTGTCCTTACAGGTCCCTGGAAACAAGGACTTGCAGAGTGAAAGAAAAAAAACACTCTCCCTACCTACAGTTTTCTGTCCCTAGAAAAAATGTTTTTTTTAATCACAATATAGCACAAGGACAATTCACTCACTGTCCTTACAGGTCCCTGGAAACAAGGACTTGCAGAGTGAAATAAACTGACACTCTCCCTACCTACAGTTTTCTGTCCCTAGAATAAATGTTTTTTTAAGCACAATATAGCACAAGGACAATTCACTCACTGTCCTTACAGGTCCCTGGAAACAAGGACTTGCAGAGTGAAATAAACTGACACTCTCCCTACCTACAGTTTTCTGTCCCTAGAATAAATGTTTTTTTAAGCACAATATAGCACAAGGACAATTCACTCACTGTCCTTCCAGGTCCCTGGAAACAAGGACTTGCAGAGTGAAAGAAACTGACACTGTCCCTACCTACAGTTTTCTGTCCCTAGAATAAATGTTTTTTTTAAGCACACTATAGCACAAGCACAAAACACACTGACACTCTCCCTACCTATCCTTCTCTTTCCCTAAACTAAAGGAATCCAGGTTAAGCAAGAAAGAAATAACAGTCACTGTCCCTGCCTATGCTGCTCTATCCCTGCTCCGGAACACACTACACTAGGCCGCCGTGCTGGCGGCCTTTTATAGTGTGGGGCGTGTACTAAACACCCTCAGCAATAATTGGCCACAGGCATCCTGCCTGTGGCCAATCATTGCTCTCCTCGCTGCCGGCGCTGTGATTGGCCAAGCATGCGGGGTCACAGTGCATGCTTGGCCAATCACAGCGCCTGGATGACACTGCGATGGCGTAGTGCATTGTGGGCCGTTCGCGTCACTCGAATTTGGCGCGAACGGCCCAAATCGTTCGATCTTCGTCGAACGATCGAACAGCCGATGTTCGAGTCGAACGTATGTTCGACTCGAACACGAAGCTCATCCCTAGTGCCCAGTAAGGAAGGGGTTAATGATGCATAAAGTGAAAAAAAAAAAAGTCAAACATTCCTTTAAATATCGTACCTGGGGGGTGTCTAAAGTATGCCTGTGAAGTGATATACAAAAAATGTAGCGCTATATATATATATATATATATATATATATATATATAGTGAGAAAAAATTATATGAAAAAATGTTCATTGAATAACACCCAAGTGCTGGAGTGAAAAACAATATAAAGTCAATCAAATTAGAAAACGTGCTGAAACAGTCTCTAACGATAATCCAAAAACAGATGAACCATCCAAAGTGAACTGGTGACTTCAATGAAAAAACAAGTGACTGTAGGATGACCACCACCGCTTGAAAAGGAGACTTACCGGAATGAATGGACCCGATAAACGTATGTCTATAGGGTCAACTCAGGCTTTATATGAATATCCCCGTGGAGGTAGAATCCTGGCTGGCAATTCACACACAAGTGTTCCGCAACCCAGAGCGGCTGATAGCACCGAATCTCCAAGCCCAATACAGCAATAATGGTGACTCACGACAAAACCATATTAGAAGGAAAGAAGAAGAGGGCACATAGCGTAATCCAATTTAAGAGCTTTCAATTAATGTAGGTAGGAACACTTACATTACATCAGAAGATAAGCGCTTGAAGTGTACTCAGTGGCAGCATTAGAGTCTCCCGACGCGTTTCGCAATATTTTGCATCGTCTGGGGTATAACTCCACTGTTGCCAGCATTAAATTTATAGATTTTACAAGCAGTGTTCTCTCTCTCTCTCACCCCCCCCCAGCTGTGTTCTCTCTCTCTCACTCCCCGACCCCCCCAGCAGTGTTTTCTCTCTCTCTCTCTCTCTCTTTCTCTCACTCCCCGACCCCCAGCAGTGTTCTCTCTCTCTCTCTTTCTCTCTCTCTCACTCCCCGGCCCCTCCCTAGCAGTGTTCTCTCTCTCTCCCCGGCCTCCCGCAGTGTTCTCTCTCTCTCCCCGGCCTCCCGCAGTGTTCTCTCTCACTCCCCGGCCTCCCGCAGTGTTCTCTCTCACTCCCCGGCCTCCCGCAGTGTTCTCTCTCACTCCCCGGCCTCCCGCAGTGTTCTCTCTCACTCCCCGGCCTCCCGCAGTGTTCTCTCTCTCTCCCCGGCCTCCCGCAGTGTTCTCCCTCTCTCCCCGGCCTCCCGCAGTGTTCTCCCTCTCTCCCCGGCCTCCCGCAGTGTTCTCCCTCTCTCCCCGGCCTCCTGCAGTGTTCTCCCTCTCTCCCCGGCCTCCCGCAGTGTTCTCTCTCCCCGGCCTCCCGCAGTGTTCTCTCTCTCTCCCCCCGGCCTCCCGCAGTGTTCTCTCTCCCCCCGGCCTCCCGCAGTGTTCTCCCTCTCTCCCCGGCCTCCAGCAGTGTTCTCCCTCTCTCCCCGGCCTCCCGCAGTGTTCTCCCTCTCTCCCCGGCCTCCCGCAGTGTTCTCTCTCTCTCCCCCCGGCCTCCCGCAGTGTTCTCTCTCTCCCCCCGGCCTCCCGCAGTGTTCTCCCTCTCTCCCCGGCCTCCAGCAGTGTTCTCCCTCTCTCCCCGGCCTCCCGCAGTGTTCTCTCTCTCTCTCCCCGGCCTCCCGCAGTGTTCTCTCTCTCTCTCTCTCCCCGGTCTCCTGCAGTGTTCTCCCTCTCTCTCCCTGGTCTCCTGCAGTGTTCTCCCTCTCTCCCCGGCCTCCTGCAGTGTTCTCTCTCTCTCTCCCCGGCCTCCCGCAGTGTTCTCTCTCCCCGGCCTCCCGCAGTGTTCTCTCTCCCCGGCCTCCCGCAGTGTTCTCTCTCCCCGGCCTCCCGCAGTGTTCTCTCTCCCCGGCCTCCCGCAGTGTTCTCTCTCTCTCTCGCCCCGGCCTCCCGCAGTGTTCTCTCTCTCCCCCCGGCCTCCCGCAGTGTTCTCCCTCTCTCCCCGGCCTCCCGCAGTGTTCTCCCTCTCTCCCCGGCCTCCAGCAGTGTTCTCCCTCTCTCCCCGGCCTCCAGCAGTGTTCTCCCTCTCTCCCCGGCCTCCCGCAGTGTTCTCTCTCTCTCTCTCCCCGGCCTCCCGCAGTGTTCTCTCTCTCTCTCTCTCCCCGGTCTCCCGCAGTGTTCTCCCTCTCTCCCCGGCCTCCCGCAGTGTTCTCTCCCCGGCCTCCTGCAGTGTTCTCTCTCTCTCCCTGGCCTCCTGCAGTGTTCTCTCTCTCTCCCCGGCCTCCCGCAGTGTTCTCTCTCTCTCTCCCCGGCCTCCCGCAGCTCTCTCTCCCCAGCCTCCAGCAGCTCTCTCTCTCCCCAGCCTTCAGCAGTTCGAGTCAACCACTGGACCTTCACCCCAATCAGATTGCTGTGATCCACCGCTGTCAATAAAAGCCGCTTCACCGGTCTGGGGATTTGAAACCCCCATGACTTTCTCTCCTCTCCTGACAGTAGGGGCTAGACGGCTTCTGATTGGCAAGCGTCCTCCATGTGAAGGTGCTGACCAATTAGAATCCTTGTAGTCCGTACTGTCAGCACTAGAAAGAGATGGTTCGAACCACTGGAGGTTGGGGGGGAGAGAGCTGCTGGAGGAAACAAATCCATGAGAGAGGCAGGAGGAGTCTCAGCTGCAGATGTCCACAGTCAGATGGGAGCCGGAGCTGGTGGAACCCGTCATGCAGGGAGGTTTCCCGCACTGCTCCTGTGTGATCACTATGACAAGCCAGGGTTCACATAGAAGCAGTGCAGGAAACCGCATGCAATTTGGACAGGAATCGCACCGGATTTCTGTTCAAATCGCATGCAATATTTTGCAGTGCCATTTGCGCCCATTCATTTTGTATGGACGCAAATCACACCGCAAAGTATCGGTTTCAGTATTGTGAGCATTTTCACAAGTAAAAGTACTTGTGAAAATACTCGGTATCGGCACCAATACTGAAATCAGTATTGGTGCATCCCTACTACATACTATAGTACATTCCACGTTATCTTACAGCCAGCTGGTGACAAAAACGTTCTGTCTCTAAATCCACTGAATAACTATTCTCATTATCAACACAATATTGTACTATAAGGCGCATAGAAGACCACTTACCAATCTTAGAATGCAGAACACCACCACTAGGACCAACACTACTGCAAATCCAGCAATCAGACCCACTCTTGTCCTTCCATGTGAATCAGAACCTGAGAGAGTAAATAGGATTTAAAATAAGAAATACAAAACATGTAATAAATATACAATGTATCAGTTTGTATGGTCGGTGGTCATGCGACATCTCACCTGTATAATCCTCCATCAGGAGAGCAGAGAATAGACAACATGACACAATGTTACTATTCTGTGTCACATTCCCACTATGACCCCCCCAGAGAAGAGGAGACAGGATGACCCCAATCTATAACACCCCCATACATGGAATATAACATGACCCCCCATAGTCACCAATACCTTCTGTTTCCAGCATTCTGATGAACATCGTATCATCGATCAGACGGTATTCCCGGATCTCCTCACTGACCGGGTTTGTGATCCTGACCCGGAATCTCCTCTCGGCGTCGTCTCTCTGCACACCGGGGATAATCAGAGTCCTATTGTCATCTATCAGCCGGTATCTTTCAGGGAGAGGCTCCCCGTCCACCTCCCAGGTCACAGCGCTCTCTTCTCCAGAGAACTGGACGCTCACCGCCATCTTCTCACCCAACCGGCTACCATTACTGGTGATATTGGAGATGAGAACCGGATCTGGAATGATAAGGAGGAGGACAGTCACCATCAGTCACAAACACAAAGCCCAGATACACGGAATAGAGTGCTAGCTCTTGTACCCGCAATGATTAGTCATGTGATCTGCAGCCCCCTCTCCCGGTGTTACTGGCTTCTATAAATGAGTGTTTCACTTTATTTCCCCCATAGAGTACAATGCAGTGTGGAGAGAAGTGGGATGCAATAGATGGACTCTTACCCAGAACACGGATCTCTGTAGAGGAAAGTGGAATTATTGAGTGACTGTTATACTCTATAATATACACACAGGAGTCTCC
This sequence comes from Rana muscosa, assembly GCA_029206835.1. Taxonomy (NCBI): domain Eukaryota; kingdom Metazoa; phylum Chordata; class Amphibia; order Anura; family Ranidae; genus Rana; species Rana muscosa. The sequence continues at coordinate 20,028,312 of CM055117.1, forward strand.
CTTCCCAGCCTGGGTCAGCTTCCAGCAGCCGCTCCCTGTGTGCAGGTCAAGTCTGGACTTATAGTTGTTCTTGGTGTACAGATCGTCACAGTGAAGGTCCAGTAAAGGATCCATTTTCCCTTCACATTGTCTGTACAGCTCCAGCACACCTTCATCCTGAGGACACTTCATATTACAGTCACCGATCTCCGATCCGCTCCGTATGTACACCGTTCCCTGTGTCATCGATGGGCAGATAAGGATACACAGGAGACCTGACAAAAGAAATATACATTATTTGAAGTAATAATAAACCCACATTTTATTTTTTAGCTTAACCACTTGGAAACTAAGCCTTTTTCTGACATTTGTTGCTTACAAGTTAAAATCAGTATTTTTTGATAGAAAACATATACATACATATATATATATATATATATATATATATATATATATATATATATATATATATATATATATATATATATATATATATATATATATATATATATATATATATATATATATATATATATATACACACACACAGTGGTATTCAGACCCCCTTAAATTTTTCACTCTTTATTATATTGCAGCCATTTGCTAAAATCATTTAAGTTCATTTTTTTCCCTCATTAATGTACACACAGCACCCCATATTGACAGAAAAACACAGAATTGTTGACATTTTTGCAGATTTATTAACCACTTAACGACCGCTCACTGTATATATACGTCGGCAGAATGGCACCGACAGGCACAATCACGTAGAGTGTACGTGATCGCCTTTGTACAGTTGGGGGGTCCGATCGGACACCCCTCCTATACAGTGAGCGGCCGTTTATCGTTGGGGAGCGATCAGAGATGAGGGGGTGACCATTTGATTTCGGCCACCCCCTCGCGATCGCTCCCGGCGAATGAAAATGCTTCCTCCGCCATGTGATGTAAACACAGGCAGGAGGAAGTGATGTCATCTCCCTTGCGGCGGTCTTTTCGATTCCGGCGCCGAGGAGAGAAGAAGCAGGTTAGTGCACCAACAGTCCACTGACACGTAGGTACACATAGGCACACATTTCACCCCCCACTCACCCCCCAGCCCCCAATCACAGTGTCACTGATTGCAGTGATCATTTATTTTACTGATTACTGCATTTAGTGTCATCTGTGATTGTAAAAAGTTGCAGGGCAGTTAGGATTAGGCCCCTTTAGGTCCAGGGTAGCCCCCTAACCCCCCCTAATAAAGGTTTAACCCCTTGATCGCCCCCCAGGTAACCCTTTCACCCCCTAACGCCAGCGTCACTAAGCGATAGTATTTTCGATCGCTGTATTTAGTGCCGGTGGTGCCCTAGATAGCCAGTTATTTATTTTTAGTTTCGCCGCAGGTTTTTAGAGCGTCAGGTACCCCCATATATTTTAACCCCCTGATTGCCCCTAGAGTTAACCCTTTCACCAGTGATCACCGTATAAGCGTCACTGGTGACACTGGTTACCCAGTTAGTTATTTAGTTATTTAGGTAACCCGTCAGGTTTTTATATAGCGTTGGGTACCCCCATATTTAACCTAATAAAGGTTTTAACCCCCTGATTGCCCCTAGTTAACCCTTTCACCAGTGATCACCATATAAAGGTTACGGGTGACGCTGGTTGGTTAGTTTGCTTTTTATAGCATCAGGGCACCCGCCGTATATAACCCAATAAAGGTTTAACCCCCTGATCGCCCGGCGGGTGAGATCAATTAGGTTTTAGCGCCAGAGAGGGTCTGCGTCGCCCCAGGTAGCGTAACGCCCACGCGCAAAGCATACACCTCCCTTAGTGGTATAGTAACTGATCAGATCTATACTAGCGTCCCCAGCGGTTTAGGGTTCCCAAAAACGCAGTGTTAGCGGGATCAGCCCAGATACCTGCTAGCACCTGCGTTTAGCCCCTCCGCCCAGCCCACCCAAGTGCAGTATCGATCGATCACTGTCACTTACCAAACACAACACACATAACTGCAGCGTTCGCAGAGACAGGCCTGATCCCTGCGATCGCTAACAGATTTTTTGTAGCGTTTGATATATTTGCTGACGACAGTCAGGTGCTTTTTTTCCTGTGAATCTTACTAGTGTACCCCTAAATTTAGAGCCCAAAATGGCAAGACGAAGGTACACTAGTAAAGAGGCCTACGAGATTCTGAGCATGACAGATAGTGAAGAGGAGGTCACGTATCTGTCAGATTCAGGCTCAGAATATCTTCCCGTAGAAGACAGTGACGTCAGCGGCCCCACGTCAGATAGCTCTGACGATGAAGTTGAGGTCCCTGCTAAGGTCAGGCGTACCCGATCCCGATCTTCTGAGGTTGTTGAGGAGCAAGAACCGCAGGGCTCTCGTATCATGGAGCAGAGTAGTACTAGCGCCGCTATTCCTTCTGGTGAACTGGCAAGCACCAGCGGCCTAGTACAGCCTGGGCGTACATCCAGCACTGCAGTATCACTTGGTGACGTGGCGAGTCCCATAAGTGCAGTTCAAGCTGGCGAGGTGGCAAGCACAAGTAGTGTCCCGCTGCCACCAATAAGAAGACAAAGGCAGGCCCGTCGTGCCCATAGTGCCCTTTCTGCAGAATTCGCCTATCCTGATTGGGTCCCCACCACTTCTGCAGAACCCGTACTTCCCCCATTCACTGCCCAACCCGGTATTCAGGTGGAAACAGCTGATTTTATGCCAATCGATTATTATTCGCTGTTTTTCACGGAAGATCTCTATAGATCTATTGTGGACCAGAGTAATTTATATGCTGGTCAATTCATCGCCGCTAATCCCCAGTTGCCTTCCATTGCCAAAGATTGGAAACCAATTACGGTTTCCGAATTTAAGACCTTTCTGGGCCTTTCCCTCAACATGGGCACACATAAATTCCCGTCATTGCGTGCTTATTGGTCCACGCACCCAATTGACCACATGCCCGTGTTCTCTGCCTCCATGCCCAGGAAACGATACGAGCAGATTTTGCGGTTCATGCACTTCAACGACAATGAACTTTGTCGTCCACGTGGGGACCCTGAATACAACCGGCTCTATAAAATTCGGCCCCTCATAAACCACTTCAACGAACGTTTTGCAGCCTTGTTTACTCCCGATCAAGTTGTCTGAGTTGATGAGTCCCTGATTACATTTTCTGGCCGCTTGGCTTTCAAGCAGTACCTTCCCAGCAAGCGTGCCAGATACGGGGTCAAGCTCTACAAGTTCTGTGACAGGGCAACAGGCTATGTAGTGAACTTTACGGTTTATGAGGGAAAAGACAGTCAGATTGAGTCGGTCAACTGCCCGGATTACATAGGGAGCGCTGGCAAGATAGTGTGGAACTTGGTGTCACCCTTATTCGGAAAGGGGTACCACTTGTATGTGGACAATTATTACACGAGCGTGCCACTGTTTAGTCACTTGTTTGATCATAAGATTGGAGCATGTGGCACCGTGCGACCTAATCGCCGGGGCTTTCCCCAGCGGCTTGTAGATGCCCGTCTTAGGCTGGGGGAGAGAGCCTGCGTAAAGTGTAATAACTTGCTCGCTATGAAGTGGAGGGACAATAAGAATGTTTTCCTTCTTACCTCCCTTCATGCAGACACGACAGTCCAAATTCGTACGGCGACTGGTGTTGTGGAGAAACCCCTCTGTGTCCACGAATATAACCAAAATATGGGAGGGGTGGACCTCAACGACCAGTTGATGGCGCCGTATCTAATTGACCGTAAGGCGAGACGCTGGTACAAAAAAGTGTCTCTATCCTTATTCCAATTGGCTTTGCTGAACTCTCATGTGCTATACAGAGCTTCAGGCGGGACGTTATCTCTTCTAAAATTCCAGAATGAGATAGTCACAGAACTCCTGTATCCAGGCGGTTCTGCACCTCACCATCCCCAACCAAATGCAGTAAGCCGGCTGCATGAGAGGCATTATCCGTATGTCCTCCCGAGTACCCCTACCCAAAGCCACCCCCAAAAAAGATGTCGTGTCTGTAGCAAGCGCGGATTTAGGCGTGACACCCGTTATTGTCCACTCTGTCCTGACAAGCCTGGTCTTTGCCAAGGTGAATGTTTTGAACGCTACCACTCAAAAGTGAAGTTTTAGCGTAGGGTACAGCATTTCACAGACTAGGACACACTTACACAGGGTCTCCCAAGATGCCATTACATTTTGAGAGACCCGAACCATTACAGTTGTTAAAGTTTAAAAAAAAACGAAAAAAAAAATAAAAAAAAAAAATGTAAAAAACAAAAACACAAAAAAAATATAAAATAAAAAAACCAAAAATAGTTGTTGTTTTATTGTTCTCTCTCTCTCTCTCTCTATTTTCTCTCTATTGTTCTGCTCTTTTTTACTGTATTCTATTCTGCAATGTTTTATCATGCTTGCTTTTCAGGTATGTCATTTTTTGTTTTCAGGTGCGCCATTCAACTGCAGCGCGGATCTATTTATCTTGACAGCAACAGCGTTTGCTCCCACGATACATAAAGCCATGACTCCAGTGCTGTAGGAGGTGATTTCACCACCACAGTTAAAAAAAAAGCATATATGCCGAAGCATGGGGGCAGCAGGGGCGGAGGAGCGATTTTGCTCCTAATGCCGCGTATATACGGTCGAAATTCCGACAGAGGCTTGCCCGTGGAAAAGTTTGACCGTGTGTACGCGGCATAACTTTTTTGCGGGAGGATGCCCCCATGCTTCGGCATATATAAATGGTGCGTGTATGCCCATCATTAGAAGTGGGTGGATGAAGGGAGGTATTCTAATGGTGGGCATACCCACCGATCAATCTCTTTTTTTCGTTCAGCCAATAGGCTGTATGAAAAAAAAGATTACAATACATGTCCAACAAGGACCAGCAACGTACTGGTATGTTGCTGGACTTTGAATGGTTATACCAGATTGATGCCTGCAGGTTTAGGTATCATCTTGGTATCATTCTTTTCAGCCAGTGGCCGGCTTTCATGTAAAAGCAATTCTAGCAGATAATTAGCCTCTAGACTGCTTTTACAAGCAGTGGGAGGGAATGCCCCCCCCCGGATATAAACAGCGCCATTGGGAAATTGGGAAAGCATTTTATCACACCGATCTTGGTGTGGTCAGATGCTTTGAGGGCAGAGGAAAGATCTAGGGTCTAACCCCCCATTTTTTTTCAAAAAAAAAGAGTACCTGTCATTACTTATTGCTATCATAGGGGATATTTACATTCCCTGAGATAACAATAAAAATGATAAAAAAAAAAAAAAAATATGGAAGGAACAGTTTAAAAATAAAATAAAAAAGCAAAATAAATAATAATAATAAAAAAAAAAAAAAATAAATAAATAAAAGCACCGCTGTCCCCCCCTGCTCTTGCGCAAAGGCGAACGCAAGCGTCGGTCTAGCGTCATATGTAAACAGCAATTGCATCATGCATGTGAGGTATCACCGCGAAGGTCAGATCGAGGGCAGTAATTTTAGCAGTAGACCTCCTCTGTAAATCTAACGTGGTAACCTGTAAAGGCTTTAAATGCTTTTAAAAATGAATGTACTTTCTCGCCGCTGCGCGTTTGTGCGCAATTTTAAAGCATGTCGTGTTTGGTATCCATGTACTCGGCCTAAGATCATCTTTTTTATTTCATCAAACATTTGGGCAATATAGTGTTTTTTAGTGCATTAAAAATAAAAAAAGTGTGTTTTTCCCCCAAAAAATGCGTTTGAAAAATCGCTGCGCAAATACTGTGTGGAAAAAAAAAATGCAACACCCAGTATTTTAATCTGTAGGGCCTTTGCTTTAAAAATATATATAATGTTTGGGGGTTCAACATAATTTTCTTGCAAAAAAAAAAAATGTTTTCATGTAAACAAAAAGTGTCAGAAAGGGCTTTGTCTTTAAGTGGTTAGAAGAGTGGATGATGTGTGACATAAGCTTCCTAATGTTGTGCATAAAATGCCAGGACAGTTCAAAACCCCCCCAAATGACCCCATTTTGGAAAGTAGACACCCCAAGCTATTTGCTGAGAGGCATGTTGAGCCCATTGATTATTTTTTTTTTTTTGTCCCAAGTGATTGAATAATGACAAAAAGAAAAAAAAAAAATGTACAAAAAGTTGTCACTAAATGATATATTGCTCAAACATGCCATGGGCATATGTGGAATTACACCCCAAAATACATTCTGTTGCTTCTCCTGAGTACGGGGATACCACATGTGAGAGACATTTTGGGAGCCTAGCCGCGTACAGGACCCCAAAAACCAAGCACCGCCTTCAGGCTTTCTATGGGTGTAAATTTTTGATTTCACTCCTCACTGCCTATCACAGTTTCGGAGGCCATGGAATGCCCAGATGGCACAAACCCCCCCAAATGACCCCATTTTGGAAAGTAGACACCCCAAGCTATTTGCTGAGAGGTATTGTGAGTATTTTGCAGATCTCGCTTTTTGTCACAAAGTTTTAAAAATTGAAAAAAGAAAAAAAAATATGTCTTTCTTCATTTTCAAAAACAAATGAGAGCTGTAAAATACTCACCATGCCTCTCGGCAAATAGCTTGGGGTGTCTACTTTCCAAAATGGGGTCATTTGGGGGGGTTTTGTGCCATCTTGGCATTTTATGGCCTTCAAAACTGTGATAGGCAGTGAGGAGTGAAATCAAAAATTTATGCCCTTAGAAACCTTGAAGGCGGTGCTTGGTTTTCGGGGTCCCGTACGCGGCTAGGCTCCCAAAAAGTCCCACACATGTGGTATCCCCGTACTCAGGAGAAGCAGCAGAATGTATTTTGGGGTGTAAATTCACATATGCCCATGGCATGTGTGAGCAATATATCATTTAGTGACAACTTCGTGCAAAAAAAATAAAGTTTGTCATATTCCCGCAACTTGTGGCAAAATATAAAATATTCCATGGACTAATCATGCCTCTCAGTAAATAGCTTGGGGTGTCTACTTTCCAAAATGGGGTCATTTGGGGGGGTTTGTGCTATTTTGGCATTTTATGGCCTTCGAAACTGTGATAGGTAGTGAGGAGTGAAATCAAAAATTTGCGCCCTTAGAAATCCTGAAGGCGGTGCTTGGTTTCCGGGGTCCCGTACGCGGCTAGGCTCCTAAAAAGTCCCACACATGTGGTATCCCCGTACTCAGGAGAAGCAGCAGAATGTATTTTGGGGTGCAATTCCACATATAACCATGGCATGTGTAAGCAATATATCATTTAGTGACAACTTTTTGTAATTTTTTTTTTTTTTGTCATTATTCAATCACTTGGGACAAAAAAAAAAAAAAAAAATGGGCTCAACATGCCTCTCAGCAATTTCCTTGGGGTGTCTACTTTCCAAAATGGGGTCATTTGGGGGGGTTTTGTACTGCCCTGCCATTTTAGCACCTCAAGAAATGAGATAGGCAGTCATAAATTAAAAGCTGTGTAAATTCCAGAAAATGTACCCTAGTTTGTAGACGCTATAACTTTTGCGCAAACCAATAAATATACGCTTATTGACATTTTTTTTACTAAAAACATGTGGCTGAATACATTTTGGCCTAAATGTATGACTACAATTGAGTTTATTCGATTTTTCTTATAACAAAAAGTAGAAAATATAATTTTTTTTCTAAATTTTCGGTCTTTTTCCGCAAAAAATAAAAATCGCAGAGGCAATCAAATACCATTAAAAGAAAGCTCTATTTGTGGGAAGAAAAGGACGCAAATTTTGTTTGGGTTCAACATTGCATGTCCGCACAATTTACAGTTAAAGCAGCGCAGTGCAAAATTCTGAATTCACCTCTGGTCCTTTAGCTACCAAATGGTCCGGGGCTTAAGTGGTTAAAAAAGAAAAACTGAAATATCACATGCTCCTAAGTATTCAGACCCTTTGCTCAGTATTTATTATTTGCACCCTTTTGATGAGTCTTTTTGGGAAAGATGCAACAAGTTTTTCTCACCTGGATTTGGGGATCCTCTGCCATTCCTCCTTGCAGATCCTCTCCAGTTCTGTCAGGTTGGATGGTAAACGTTGGTGGACGGCCATTTTTAGGTCTCTCCAGAGATGCTCAATTGGGTTTAAGTCAGGGCTCTGGCTGGGCCATTCAAGAACAGTCACTGAGTTGTTGTGAAGCCCCTCCTTCGTTATTTTAGCTGTGTGCTTAGGGTCATTGTCTTGTTGGAAGGTAAACCTTCGGCCCAGTCTGAGGTCCTGAGCACTCCGGAGAAGGTTTTCCTCCAGGATATCCCTGTACTTGGCCGCATTCATCTTTCCCTCGATTGTAACCAGTCGTCCTGTCCCTGCAGCTGAAAAACACCCCCACAGCATGATGATGCTGCCACCACCATGCTTCACTGTTGGGACTGTATTGGACAGGTGATGAGCAGTGCCTGGTTTTCTCCACACATACCGCTTAGAATTAAGGCCAAAAAGTTCTATCTTGGTCTCATCAGACCAGAGAATCTTATTTCTCACCATCTTGGAGTCCTTCAGGTGTTTTTTAGCAAACTCCATGCGGGCTTTCATGTACCCCTCTCATCTACATACCTCCCACCATACACTCCGCACCCCTCTCATGTACATACCACCCACCCCCATACACTCCGCACCCCTCTCATGTACATACCACCCACCCCCATACACTCCGCACCCCTCTCATGTACATACCACCCACCTCTATACACTCTGCACCCCTCTCATGTACATACCACCCACCTCCATACACTCCGCACCCCTCTCATGTACATACCACCCACCTCCATACACTCCGCACCCCTCTCATGTACATACCACCCACCTCCATACACATACCACCCACTCTGCACCCCTCTCATCTACATACCACCCACCTCCATACAGTAGTGAGGAGGAAAGACATGATTGAGTTCTGCTGGAATACATATAGGGAGGGGGGCATAGAAATTAGGGGGGGGGGATTGGGTGTCTAAAGGGGTGATTTTGACGCTTCTACTTTTCTTTTTACATTTTTTATAAATTTCTTCAAGATAAGACAAATATTCCTGTAAGATACAGGAATGCATGGAATAAAGTTTAAGGATTCGGGGAGTGGAGGGTGGGGGAGGGAGGTGTTTCTTACCACAACACACCCTCAATTATTTGAATAGTCCCCTTTTTTTTTTTTTAGCTCCTCTAAAGACGATAGGAGTCAGAATAAGGGGCAAGAATTGGACAATTGTTTAATGGAAGAAAAGATAGTGGACTGGGATTAAGTAGGTACAGGGCTTTTTTTCAGCAGGAACGCGGGGGGAACGCAGTTCCGGCACCTCCAGCAAGGAGTACTGGGGTGTGCTGGAGGGTCTATTGATGCTTGCTGCAGAGAGCTATTGTCACTGGTGGGGATCTATTTTTGCGTGGAGGTCTCTTGGTGCTGGGTAGATCTATTGTTGCTAGTGGGGAGGTCTAATGTTTCTAGGGGGGAGCAATTGTTGCTGGGAGGGATCTACTGTTGAAGGAGAGGTCTATTGTTGCTGCCTCCTTGAGGGTCTATTGATGCAGTCTGCTGGGACATCTGTTGTTGCTGCCGGAGGTCTATTGTTGCTGGGGTGGTATTTTGTTGTGTGGGGGCTCGCTTTTTGCTGGGGTGAGTATACTGTTGCTGGGGTAGGGTCTATTGTTTCTCACTGAAGGGGATCTATTTTACTGTCTGTCTTTCTTTGTTATCATTAACAAATTCTGGGCAAGTCACTTAGTAGCAAACATGATACTTGGCTCTGTATTCTCTAAAATGGGCGGTACAGGGATGTCGGTAGGAGGTGGAACCAAGGAACGGTGCTCATGGGTGGGTAGGGAGCAGAAATGAAGAGTGAAGGTCGGAGTTCCTGCACTTAAAGTGGTTGTATACCCACAAATATGAAATGCACCTACAGGTAAGCCTACATTAAGGCTTACCTGTAGGTGCTTGCAATATCTCCGAGACCTACACGGTCTCGGAGATATTTGCAAAAAAGAGTGCACCGCTATCTACGGCGCATGCGCGCCGTAGATAACGGCGCAGCCGCACTGAGCGCGGAGGCTCTTTGAATGGCAGTCTGCCGGACACTGCCGGAAATTGCGCATGCGCGGGGATCGTGCCGTTCCCCGCGCATGCGCGGGAGTGACGTCATCGCTGCTCCGGCCAATCACAGCGCCGGAGCGGCGATACCCGGAAGTCACTCCGGGTATCATGGATGTGACGGAGGACGTGTCCGAGGACCGCTGCGGGGGCTTCACTCTAAGGTAAGTGATTGATAATGAGCTAGTATGCTAGTCATACTAGCTCATTATGACTTTGCCTTGCAGGTTCTGAAAAAAAAAAAAAAAAAAGTTTTGCGGTATACAACCGCTTTAAAAAAAAAGCCCTGAGTAGGTGGCACAAGCGGGCACTAGATACGGATAGGCGGAGCTGGAGGAGGGGTCAGGGACTCATCTCTCGGGATCATGCGCAACCAATTCCCCCCCAGTAGGTCAACACTCATTTAGGGTAAGGGAATAGGAGTGTTTAAAGCTAATTAGCTTTGCATATCATTGGGGAGGAAGGGCAGGGGTGCTTTCTCTCCATTTGATATTAGAGTAGGGAAGGGGGGGGGTTGTTTTTTCCTTTAATTTTTTTTTTCTCTTTCGTTGTTGTTCTTTTTTTTTTTTTATTTACCGCCGCTCTCTCTCACCAGGGATCACCTTGCCCCCCTCTTGTTTTTGTTTTTTTGCTCCTGAGTATAGCCGCACATCGATTGATAAGAAATGTATGCCTTATTGATTCTGTCAATCAATGCGAAGAGGTTGAACACACCAGAAAAGAGAAGAATACTTTTGCAGGAGCTGAAGCGAGGGGGGAATGATATAGCATTTGTTCAGGAGACACATGTAGCGCACGGACCCCTTTCTTTACCTGCATTAACTTTGGCTCCTCGCAGGAAGAGAGAGGCACACCGCACGAATAGCCCGTACCCTCCTGTAATAAGAGGTTGAGCGGTGTTTTTGGTGGGTCTCTATGGCCAAAAACCAGAATCCTCCAGAGAATGATTCTCACCTCTACAATAGATAGAGATAAGTCCTTGTCTCCCCCAGTAACTTGAATGTCCACACCAGCTGCAACTCCAACTCAGAGTTTATTTTCTCTTTGCAATAAAACAGTCTCTGATAAGGAACAGGTTGGAGTAAAAGACAGGACAGCATAAGGTGTGGGAGAGGTCCAGGCACAAACACAATCACTTCACTGCTCGGCTTCTCGAACAGACTCAGCCCAAATGGATAGCCTCCTTAGGACGAGACTAGCAGCCAAATGGCACTTTAACTTTACTGCTCAGTCTCTGCCACAGATCTGGTGAACTTGGCCTCTATGTAAGGAGAAGACATCCCTCCAGAGAGTTACCGGGACCCTTCCTTCACCGTGACTTCTCACTGGTTCTTCGGAACAGTTCCTCCCCCGGCCTCCTCATCCTGCACACGGGTTCCCTTGCAAGGCGGAACCCTGAGATTCCTCAATCCTCGCTGAGCCCCACCCGAAGGTGCTGGGCCCAAGGCCTTTGCAGCAGTCCCAGGGCTAAAGTTGCCTGGGACCGATTCACCGACCTCTGCCCTTGGGCCAAAGGTGCCCGGGGTGGACAGGAGCACCCCCCAATCCTGGGATAGCACGAGAACCAGAAGACCCCGAACAGGCAGTGTCTGCCCCCTTTATATCCTCTGCCAGCATGCACAGCAGGTAGACCACACCCACTGTATGGTTGCTGAGAGGGGGCACACAAGGCACAGCACTGCATCAGCGGTTCAACCCTGGCCTACTATGGCAGTGCCACCTGTAGGCCACAGGGAACTGTACACCGATACTCTCCCTGCGGACAAAATGGTTGCAAGAACCCTGACAAATTAGGGTGTTTGAGCAAACTACCACTCAAACACTTCCCCTAAATTTAGCACCCCGCTACACACTTTAGAGAAGGGAGTCTCCCCTTTCTCAGAAACAGAGCATATCCGATTGGATATCATGCTACTAATCCGCTGGCGAAAAAGGAGGGAGTATCCATTTTGATTTCTAGTAGGATTCCATGGTCATGCACTGACTCCCTGGTGGATTCCAGGGGACAATACCTGATGTTGAAAGGCACGATTGGGGGGGCAGTGGTAACACTGGCCTCCTTTTACGCCCCTAATACACAACAGGATGTATTATTTGGGAAATTTCTGGACAAACTTGTGGGATTTCAGGAAGGACAGTTGATACTGGGATGGCGACTTAAATATTCCCCTGGTCCCCAGTGTGGACACGTCTTCCGGGCTCTCGGCAGCTCCGGCGGGTACCTGGAAACGGATCTTGTGGCTGATACAGAAAGCGAGGTTAGTGGATGTGTGGCGATTGACACATTCAGGAGAGAGAGACTATTCCTTTTACTCCACCCCCCATAAGATATACTCCTGCATAGATTACTATCTTATTCCACATAATCAGTTGCATGTAGTTAAAGAAGCTGGAATAGGGAAAATTACCTGGTCAGACCACGCACCAATTTTTTTGAAATATACACTGGCAGATTTCCAACTCCCCGGGTCGGCGACCTGGAAGCTGAATGAAAGTCTTACAGGACGATGTAGTGCTGGAGGATGTCCAGAGAGAAGCAAGATGGTACTTCCAGACCAATGACACGCCAGATTGTGATCCAGGGGCGATTTGGGAAGCCCACAAGGCGGTGATAAGGGGAGTATTAATGAAACATGGGGCAAGGATTAAGAGGGAAAGAGTAGCAAAGTTAATATCTCTCGTCTAGAAGGTCTACATAAACAGAGTCCTAATCTAGGTTTGGAAAGGGACCTGTTGGCGGCACGTAGACAGATCACAGAGCTACTTTTGTACAAACCAAATATGGCAATAGACAGGTAGGAGACAGAACTATGAATTTGGGAATAAGTGTGGGAAGCAATTGGCTAGGACACTGAGGGAACAATCAAAGACATATGTATCAATGATTATAGGGGCGGGAGGCGAAAAACTTAGGTTACCCAGACAGATAGCACAACGGTTTGGAGACTTTTATACATCTTTGTATAACCTGAAATCATGTTCGCAGAACCAAAAACCGCAATGGAAGAGTATATAGCCACCTCGGGTATCCCTAGCTTGACACTAGCGGTAAGTCAGGAATTGGAAAGGCCGATTACTATTGAGGAAATTCAGGAGGGAGTGAAAGGAGGGAAGGGAGGCAAATCACCGGGTCCGGATGGTTTCACCATTCAATATTACAGACTCCTCTTCCCTATTCTGGGACCATATCTTGTAAAATTGTTCAATGAACTAGGAGACATAAGGTCTTTTCCTACAGGATTTTTGAAAGCCTTGATTACGGTCATACCGAAGGAAGGAAAGGATCCCTCTCAATGTGGGCGTTACAGACCGATATCACTGTTAAATACGGACTTGAAGCTTTTTTCCAAGATTCTGGCAACGCGACTACAAAAGCACATACCCGGCCTGGTCCATAAAGACCAGGTAGGGTTTGTGCAGACAAGGGAAGCATGGGATAATACGATTAAGACCTTGAACTTGATCCATTGGTGGGCATATCCTGAACCCCATGTGTCTTCCTGGGGACAGATGCAGAAAAAGCATTTGATCGTATTAACTGGCAATTTATGTTCTCGGTTTTGAGACACATGGGGTTCGGGAATAAGACGCTACAATGGATTTTGAGTAATTATACCCATCCCTCCGCCCAGGTCAAAGTGAATGGAGTATTGTCCCCTCTTTTTATGTTATCGAACAGAACAAGACAAGGGTGTCCGCTGTCCCCACTTTTATTTGCCCTGTCGGTAGAGCCTCTATTGAGTAGGATCCGACTGAACCCCGACATTAAGGGGGTGACGGTGGGAGGTATAGAGTATAAGATCTCAGCTTACGCAGATGATATTATGTATGATTTGACCAACCCAATGGTATCCCTCCCTAACCTGCTCCAAGAACTGGAGACATATGGCCACTTATCAAATTTTAAGATCAATTACGCAAAATCGGAAGCAATGGGAGTTGTGATTCCCAAGGAAGAGCTGACTACCCTGAAGTTTAACTTTAAATTTAAATGGACAGATCAAGCTCTGACTTATCTGGGGACCTCCATCCCGGCGGATCTTTCACATATATAAAAGGTTAATTTTTTACCATTATTATCTAGAGTGTGGATTCTCCTGGATGGGTGGCAGAACGGGCTCCATTCGTGGTTTGGGAGGTGTAATATTATTAAAATGAATATCTTACCAAAATTTCTATACCTCTTTCAGACTATTGCCATTGCGATACCTACATATTTTGTAAAACAGATACATTCCCTTTTTAGTAGATTCATATGGGCAAACAAACACCCAAGAGTTAAGGGTTCCTTGTTGTCGCTACTTAAAGCGGAGTTCCACCCAAATTTGGAACTTCCGCTTTATCCACTCCTCACCCCCTTACATGCCACATTTGGCATGTCATTTTTTTTGGGGGGGGGGAGAGTGGGGGCTTCAGTAGGAGTGGGACTTCCTGTCCCACTTCCTCCTTCTGCCCTGGGGTCACATCATATCGCCTTGTGGCGGCCCCTCCCTGTAGGCGATCACCTGGGACGTGACAGGTCCCAGGCGATCGCCTGTCCACTCAGAGAGCGCTGCGTCGTTCGCGCATGTGCAGTGAGTGCCCGGCCGTGAAGCCGAAAGCTGTCACGGCCGGGTGCCCACACAATGAATGGAGGCGCCGGCGGAGAAGGGGGGGGGAGAGCAGAGCTCCGGGGCGTCGCATCGCTGGACAGTGGAGCAGGTAAGTGTATGTTTATTAAAAGCCAGCAGCTACACTTTTTGCAGCTGCTGACTTTTAATAAACATAAAAAAAGGCTGGAACTCCCCTTTAAACGATATGGAGGTGTGTCTGCGCCAGATTATATATATATATATATATATATATATATAAATACAACCAGGCGGCTCTACTGTGTCGTTTGATTGATTGGAGTCGACATAGGGAGGGCAAAACCTGATCGGAGTTAGAACAAGCCCAGCGTAGTTGTTTACTCCACCGATCTGCATAGTGTTACAGGGACCTTCCGAAATGTATGAAGACGCATCCCCCTGATAGGTCCGACTTTTCGGATGGGATATGGGTTATTCGCGAAGGGGAAACGATCAACATTAGGCTCACCCCTTTCCCCCATTTTGGGGAACCCACAGTTCGGGCCGGGATTGAAGAAGGGACCCTTTAGCAAGCCGTTAGATCAGGGGCTGTTTCAAGCCTCTCATTTTGTGAAAGCAGGAGTATATCCCACGATGCAGGAGATGATAACAGGAACCACATCATAGGTGTGCGCAGCCTGTTGCATTAGGGTGTGCACCTGAAAGCTCAAAAACACGGTACCGAGCTCTCACTGTGTTCATTCAGAAAGGGAAGGGGCCGGTAAATGACATTACCCCTTCCCCCACTCATCCTGAAATATCATCTATGTGTACCCACTGCAGTAGCCAATGGATGAGGAGGGAAGCCAGCCATGCTGTGGGAGGGGGCACTGGGCAGCAGGGGAAATCTGCATTGCAGGGAGTGATTAGGGTGTGCCTGGGCACACCTGGCACACCCTGTGCGCACGCCTATGAACCACATCCTATAAATTGGATTTTTGACGGGCACTGCAATTGAGACATTTTCTCGAGACTTTGAGTTTACCGAGTAGATATGAACGAATGTTAACAAAGTTTGAGGAGTACTGTAAAGGGAGTGGTACACTGCGGCATACTCTCTCTAAAATGAGTGAATATTGAATACACCCCCCCCCCCCGAGGATTTTCGATTGCCCTTCTTTAGGAGGTGGGAGACAGCGCTGGATAGGGTTTTCTTGGAGGAGCAACAGAGTAAGATACTACGCAATATGTTCGAATCCTCAGTCTGTATAGCAGCGATTCTCAACCAGGGTTCCGTGGAACCCTAGGGTTCCTCCAGAGGTTGCTAGGGGTTCCTTCAGCATTGGGCAATTTCTGCCTCTCAGGCAAGTTCCCACTGACACCATTGATCTTTTTATCTATCTGTAAGGAGGTAATTCTTCCCAATGACCACAAGTGTAAGGACCATTCTTCCCACTGACCATCACACTAATGTATCAGGAGTTGTAGATTTCAAATTTTTAGCAGGGGTTCCCCAAGACCGGAGAACTATTTCAAGGGTTCCTCTGTGTTGAAAAGGTTGAGAAAGGCTGCTGTATAGGAATGCAAGAGACGAATTTTACGATCTTATCGCAGTGGTACCGTACCCCGGCCGTCCTAAATAGATGTTACCCAGACATTACAGATATATGTTGGCGGTGTAGGGGGAAAAGGAGGGACGTTAATACACATTTTCTGGACATGTCCCAGAATACACAGTTTCTGGAAAGAGGTCCGGGAAATTGCCCAAAAGTTTAGAGAGGAGATGCCAAAGGATCGGATTTTTTTTTTTACTACAGGATTCGGATACTTCGGTTAAACAATATAGGAAGTCGATCCTCTATCATCTCCTAAACGGAGCAAGAGCATGTATCCCAGCAATGTGGAAGCAGACCCAGCCTCCGTCACTAGGGATGTGGCTCAAACGAGTAGAACATTTGAACATGATGGAGGATTTGGTATGGACCTCCAGGCAGAAACGGAGGGTTTACTTGGAGACATGGTCGGCCTGGAATCTTTAAATATTCTGGAGGAGGGAAGAGCCCTTATGGATGTAGACTGAACAGATGCTATTGGGGGAATTGGGGGGCGCAGAGGAGAGAGAGTGGGTTTTTAATTTCTCTATTTTTTTGGTTTTTCTTGTTTGTTTTTTTTTTCTTTGGGGGGGGGGGGAGGGGAATGGGATAAATTGAAACAAAGAGAGCTGTAACAAGATAGGATGAATAGATAGGGGACAGCAAGCCCCCCTCCAGCTTCGGGACAAGATATGGGCCCTAGAGGGGAGGTTTTTGAATTGTAGTAACACAAGTAATGCTAGGGCGATAGGTGGTTATAAGAATATGTAGATTTATGGACATTGTACATTATGGTATATGGCATATAGCAGACAAAGGATAAACACTGAAGAAATTACACTTTGCTACAATGTAAAGTAGTGAGTGTACAGCTTGTATAACGGTGTAAATTTGCTGTCCCCTCAAAATAACTCAACACACAGCCATAAATGTCTAAACCGCTGGCAACAAAAGTGAGTACACCCCTAAGTGAAAATGTCCAAATTGGGCCCAAAGTGTCAATATTTTGTGTGGCCGCCATTATTTTCCAGCACTACCTTCACCCTCAGCACTCATAGGTCTATTTCCCAAAGACAACCTCTGGATATGACGCTGAGCACGTGACCTCAACTTCTTTGGTGGACCATGGCGAGGCCTGATCTGAGGGGAACCTGTCCTGTTATACCGCTGGATGGTCTTGGCCACCGTGCTGCAGCTCAGTTTCAGGGTCTTGGCAATCTTCTTATAGCCTCGGCCATCTTTATGTAGAGCAACAATTCTTTTTTTCAGATCCTCAGAGAGTTCTTTGCCATGAGGTGCCACGTTGTATTTCCAGTGACCAGTATGAGAGAGTGAGAGCGATAACACCAAATTTAACACACCTGCTCCCCATTCACACCTGAGACCTTGTAACACGAATGAGTAGGGATGAGCTCCGGTGTGTTCGCATTGAACACGTGCAGAGCCCGCCAGGAACTCGGCACCGCGCTGCGCTAATGACAGCCAGGGAGACATTTCCCGATCTCTGCAGTCGAGCATCGGGAAATGTCTCCCTGCCTGTCATTAGCGCAGCGCGGTGCCGACATCCTGGCGGGCTCTGCACGTGTTCAATGCGAACACACCGGAGCTCATCCCTACTAATGAGTCACATGACATTGGGGAGGGAAAATGGCTAATTGGGCCCAATTTGGACATTTTCACTTAGGGGTGTACTCACATTTGTTGCCAGCGGTTTAGACGTTAATGGCTGTGTGTTGAGTTATTTTGAGGGGACAAATTTACACTGTTATACAAGCTGTACACCAGGGGTCTCAAACTGGCGACCCTCCAGCTTTTGCAGAACTACAAGTCCAATCATGCCTCTGCCTATGGGAGTCGTACCTGTAACTGTCAGCCTTGCAATGCCTCATGGGAATTGTAAATTCTGAAACAGCTGGAGGGCCACCAGTTTGAGACCCCTGCTGTACACTCACTACTTTACATTGGAAAGTTATCCTTGCTATCTGGGTCCATATACACAGCTGTGATCAGATATTATATCTCTGTATACAGATCACATCTATTCCTATATACTGATCTCCTGTATACACCGCTGGGATCAGATATTATATCTCTGTATACAGATCACATCTATTCTATATACTGATCTCCTGTATACACCGCTGGGATCAGATATTATATCTCTGTATACAGATCACATCTATTCCTATATACTGATCTCCTGTATACACCGCTGGGATCAGATATTATATCTCTGTATACAGATCACATCTATTCCTATATACTGATCTCCTGTATACACCGCTGGGATCTCATATTATATCTCTGTATACAGATCACATCTATTCCTATATACTGATCTCCTGTATACACCGCTGGGGTCATATATTATATCTCTATATACAGATCACATCTATTCCTATATACTGATCTCCTGTATACACCGCTGGGGTCACACATTATATCTCTGTATACAGATCACATCTATTCCTATATACTGATCTCCTGTATACACCGCTGGGATCACATATTATATCTCTGTATACAGATCACATCTATTCCTATATACTGATCTCCTGTATACACCGCTGGGGTCACATATTATATCTCTGTATACAGATCACATCTATTCCTATATACTGATCTCCTGTATACACCGCTGGGATCAGATATTATATCTCTGTATACAGATCACATCTATTCCTATATACTGATCTCCTGTATACACCGCTGGGGTCACACATTATATCTCTGTATACAGATCACATCTATTCCTATATACTGATCTCCTGTATACACCGCTGGGATCAGATATTATATCTCTGTATACAGATCACATCTATTCCTATATACTGATCTCCTGTATACACCGCTGGGATCACACATTATATCTCTGTATACAGATCACATCTATTCCTATATACTGATCTCCTGTATACACCGCTGGGATCACACATTATATCTCTGTATACAGATCACATCTATTCCTATATACTGATCTCCTGTATACACCGCTGGGATCACACATTATATCTCTGTATACAGATCACATCTATTCCTATATACTGATCTCCTGTATACACCGCTGGGATCATATATTATATCTCTGTATACAGATCACATCTATTCCTATATACTGATCTCCTGTATACACCGCTGTGATCAGATATTATATCACTGTATACAGATCACATCTATTCTATATACTGATCTCCTGTATACACCGCTGGGGTCAGATATTATATCTCTGTGTACAGATCACATCTATTCTATATACTGATCTCCTGTATACACCGCTGGGATCAGATATTATATCTCTGTATACAGATCACATCTATTCCTATATACTGATCTCCTGTATACACCGCTGGGATCACATATTATATCTCTGTATACAGATCACATCTATTCCTATATACTGATCTCCTGTATACACCGCTGGGATCATATATTATATCTCTGTATACAGATCACATCTATTCCTATATACTGATCTCCTGTATACACCGCTGGGATCAGATATTATATCTCTGTATACAGATCACATCTATTCCTATATACTGATCTCCTGTATACACCGCTGGGATCAGATATTATATCTCTGTATACAGATCACATCTATTCCTATATACTGATCTCCTGTATACACCGCTGGGATCAGATATTATATCTCTGTATACAGATCACATCTATTCTATATACTGATCTCCTGTATACACCGCTGGGGTCATATATTATATCTCTGTATACAGATCACATTTATTCCTATATACTGATCTCCTGTATACACCGCTGGGATCACATATTATATCTCTGTATACAGATCACATCTATTCCTATATACTGATCTCCTGTATACACCGCTGGGATCACATATTATATCTCTGTATACAGATCACATCTATTCCTATATACTGATCTCCTGTATACACCGCTGGGATCATATATTATATCTCTGTATACAGATCACATCTATTCCTATATACTGATCTCCTGTATACACCGCTGGGATCATATATTATATCTCTGTATACAGATCACATCTATTCCTATATACTGATCTCCTGTATACACCGCTGGGATCAGATATTATATCTCTGTATACAGATCACATTTATTCCTATATACTGATTAGGGATGAGCTTCGAGTTCGAATCGAACTCATGTTCGACTCGAACATTGCCTGTTCGCCAAACAGCGAACACTTTGGGGTGTGCGCGGCAAATTCGAAAAGTCTATGGGAGAAATCTAAAGTGCTAATTATAAAGGCTTATATGCAAGTTATTGTCATAAAAAGTGTTTGGGGACCCGGGTTCTGCCCCAGGGGACATGTATCAATGCAAAATAAGTTTTAAAAACTTCAGTTTTTTCGGGAGCAGTGATTTTAATAATGCATAAAGTGAAAGAATAAAAGTGAAATATTCCTTTAAATTTCGTACCTGGGGGGGGTGTGTATGATATGCCTGTAAAGCAGCGCTTGTTTCCCGTGTTTAGAACTGTCCCTGCACAAAGTGTCATTTCTGAAGGAAAAAAAGTCATTTAAAACTCACTCGCGGCTATTAATGAATTGGTCGGCTCCCGGCAATACATAGGAAAGTCATTGATAAAACAAAAAAAAAAAAAAATGCGTGGGGGTCCCCCCAAATTCAATTACCAGGCCCTTCAGGTCTGGTATGGATATTAAGGGGAACCCTGCCGCAAATTTAAAAAAAAAGCGTGGTGTTCCCCCCAAATATCCATACCAGGCCCTTCAGGTCTGGTATGGATTTTAAGGGGAACTCCTCGCCAAATTAAAAAAAATGGCTTGGGGTTCCCCCAAAAATCCATACCAGACCCTTTATCCGAGCACCCAACCTGGCCGGCCACAGGAAAAGAGGGGGGATGAGAGAGCGCCCCCCCTCCTGAACCATACCAGGCCACATGCCCTCAACATTGGGAGGATGCTTTGGGGGTCTGTGACCCCTCAAAGCACCATGTCCCCATGTTGATGGGGACAAGGGCCTCAACCCCACAACCCTTGCCCGGTGGTTGTGGGGGTCTGCGGGCGGGGGGGCTTATCGGAATCTGGAAGACCCCTTTAACAAAGGGGACCCCCAGATCCCAGCCCCCCCATGTGAATTGGTAATGGGGTACATTGTACCCCTACCATTTCACAAAGAAAGTGTAGCAAATTGTAAAAAAAAAAAACACAGACACTGATCCGATGTCCAGCGCTGTCCACACGAAACGTCATTGGCTGAGCCTGAGCGAACCTGATGGGGAACTTTAGAAGGGGCGGGTCTAATCATTTATTACACTGCGGAGGAAGTTCCCCATCAGGTCTGCACAGGCTCAGCCAATGACGTTTCGTGTGGACAGCGCTGGACATCGGATCTCTGCGGGACACTGGATTTCATTGCTGGAATTTTTTTTCTTTTTTGTTAATAAAACATTCCAGCGATGAAACCCAGTGTCCCGCGGTGATCCGATGTCCAGCGCTGTCCACACGAAACGTCATTGGCTGAGCCTGAGCAGACCTGATGGGGAACTTCCTCCGAAGTGTAATAAATGAATAGACCCGCCCCTTCTAAAGTTCCCCATCAGGTCCGCTCAGACTCAGCCAATGACATTTTGTGTGGACAGCGCTGGACATCGGATCAGTGTCTGTGGTTTTTTTTTTTTTGCAATTTGCTACACTTTCTTTGTGAAATGGTAGGGGTACAATGTACCCCATTACCAATTCACATGGGGGGGCTGGGATCTGGGGGTCCCCTTTGTTAAAGGGGTCTTCCAGATTCAGATAAGCCCCCCGCCCGCAGACCCCCACAACCACCGGGCAAGGGTTGTGGGGATGAGGCCCTGTTCCCCTTCAACATGGGGACATCCTCCCCATGTTGAGGGCATGTGGCCTGGTACAGTTCAGGAGGGGGGGGCGCTCTCTCATCCCCCGCTCTTTTCCTGCGGCCTGCCAGGTTGCGTGCTCAGATAAAGGAACTGGTATGGATTTTTGGGGGAATCCCACGCCATTTTTTTTTTAAATTTGGCGAGGAGTTCCCCTTAAAATCCATACCAGACCTGAAGGGCCTGGTATGGATATTTGGGGGAACCCCACCCATTTTTTTTAAATTTGCGGCAGGGTTCCCCTTAATATCCATACCAGACCTGAAGAGCCTGGTAATTGAATTTGGAGGGATTTTTTTTTTTATCAATTACTTTTCTATTTATTGCCGGGAGCCGACAATTCATTAATAGCCGCAAGTGAGTTTTAAATGACTTTTTTTCCTTCAGAAATGACACTTTGTGCAGAGACAGTTCTAAGCATGGGAAACAAGCGCTGCTTTACAGGCATACTATACACCCCCCCCCCCCCCCCCCCCAGGTACGAAATTTAAAAGGAATATTTCACTTCTATTAAAACTTATTTTTGCATTGATACGTGTCCCCTGGGGCAGGACCCGGTCCCCAAACACTTTTTAGGACAATAACTTGCATATTAGCCTTTATAATTAGCACTTTAGATTTCGAACGTTCGAGTCCATTGTATTTAAAAGGGTTCTAAAGTTTGCGCAAACTTTCTGTCTGTTCGCAGGTTCTGGTGCGAACCGAACAGGGGGGTGTTCGGCTCATCCCTAATACTGATCTCCTGTATACACCGCTGGGGTCAGATATTATATCTCTGTATACAGATCACATCTATTCCTATATACTGATCTCCTGTATACACCGCTGGGATCACATATTATATATATATCTCTGTATACAGATCACATCTATTCCTATATACTGATCTCCTGTATACACCGCTGGGATCACACATTATATCTATGTATACAGATCACATCTATTCCTATATACTGATCTCCTGTATACACCGCTGGGATCACACATTATATCTCTGTATACAGATCACATCTATTCCTATATACTGATCTCCTGTATACACCGCTGGGATCACACATTATATCTCTGTATACAGATCACATCTATTCTATATACTGATCTCCTGTATACACCGCTGGGATCACATATTATATCTCTGTATACAGATCACATCTATTCCTATATACTGATCTCCTGTATACACCGCTGGGATCATATATTATATCTCTGTATACAGATCACATCTATTCCTATATACTGATCTCCTGTATACACCGCTGGGATCAGATATTATATCTCTGTATACAGATCACATCTATTCCTATATACTGATCTCCTGTATACACCGCTGGGATCACACATTATATCTCTGTATACAGATCACATCTATTCTATATACTGATCTCCTGTATACACCGCTGGGATCACATATTATATCTCTGTATACAGATCACATCTATTCCTATATACTGATCTCCTGTATACACCGCTGGGATCATATATTATATCTCTGTATACAGATCACATCTATTCCTATATACTGATCTCCTGTATACACCGCTGGGATCAGATATTATATCTCTGTATACAGATCACATCTATTCCTATATACTGATCTCCTGTATACACCGCTGGGATCAGATATTATATCTCTGTATACAGATCACATCTATTCCTATATACTGATCTCCTGTATACACCGCTGGGATCATATATTATATCTCTGTATACAGATCACATCTATTCCTATATACTGATCTCCTGTATACACCGCTGGGATCATATATTATATCTCTGTATACAGATCACATCTATTCCTATATACTGATCTCCTGTATACACCGCTGGGATCAGATATTATATCTCTGTATACAGATCACATCTATTCCTATATACTGATCTCCTGTATACACCGCTGGGATCACATATTATATCTCTGTATACAGATCACATCTATTCCTATATACTGATCTCCTGTATACACCGCTGGGATCACATATTATATCTCTGTATACAGATCACATCTATTCCTATATACTGATCTCCTGTATACACCGCTGGGATCATATATTATATCTCTGTATACAGATCACATCTATTCCTATATACTGATCTCCTGTATACACCGCTGGGATCAGATATTATATCTCTGTATACAGATCACATCTATTCCTATATACTGATCTCCTGTATACACCGCTGGGATCAGATATTATATCTCTGTATACAGATCACATCTATTCCTATATACTGATCTCCTGTATACACCGCTGGGATCAGATATTATATCTCTGTATACAGATCACATCTATTCCTATATACTGATCTCCTGTATACACCGCTGGGATCATATATTATATCTCTGTATACAGATCACATCTATTCCTATATACTGATCTCCTGTATACACCGCTGGGATCAGATATTATATCTCTGTATACAGATCACATCTATTCCTATATACTGATCTCCTGTATACACCGCTGGGATCAGATATTATATCTCTGTATACAGATCACATCTATTCCTATATACTGATCTCCTGTATACACCGCTGGGATCACATATTATATCTCTGTATACAGATCACATCTATTCCTATATACTGATCTCCTGTATACACCGCTGGGATCACATATTATATCTCTGTATACAGATCACATCTATTCCTATATACTGATCTCCTGTATACACCGCTGGGGTCATATATTATATCTCTGTATACAGATCACATCTATTCCTATATACTGATCTCCTGTATACACCGCTGGGATCAGATATTATATCTCTGTATACAGATCACATCTATTCCTATATACTGATCTCCTGTATACACCGCTGGGATCATATATTATATCTCTGTATACAGATCACATCTATTCCTATATACTGATCTCCTGTATACACCGCTGGGATCATATATTATATCTCTGTATACAGATCACATCTATTCCTATATACTGATCTCCTGTATACACCGCTGGGATCAGATATTATATCTCTATATACAGATCACATCTATTCCTATATACTGATCTCCTGTATACACCGCTGGGATCAGATATTATATCTCTGTATACAGATCACATCTATTCCTATATACTGATCTCCTGTATACACCGCTGGGATCACATATTATATCTCTGTATACAGATCACATCTATTCCTATATACTGATCTCCTGTATACACCGCTGGGGTCACATATTATATCTCTGTATACAGATCACATCTATTCCTATATACTGATCTCCTGTATACACCGCTGGGATCACATATTATATCTCTGTATACAGATCACATCTATTCCTATATACTGATCTCCTGTATACACCGCTGGGATCACATATTATATCTCTGTATACAGATCACATCTATTCCTATATACTGATCTCCTGTATACACCGCTGGGATCACATATTATATCTCTGTATACAGATCACATCTATTCCTATATACTGATCTCCTGTATACACCGCTGGGATCACATATTATATCTCTGTATACAGATCACATCTATTCCTATATACTGATCTCCTGTATACACCGCTGGGATCACATATTATATCTCTGTATACAGATCACATCTATTCCTATATACTGATCTCCTGTATACACCGCTGGGGTCAGATATTATATCTCTGTATACAGATCACATCTATTCCTATATACTGATCTCCTGTATACACCGCTGGGATCATATATTATATCTCTGTATACAGATCACATCTATTCCTATATACTGATCTCCTGTATACACCGCTGGGATCACACATTATATCTCTGTATACAGATCACATCTATTCCTATATACTGATCTCCTGTATACACCGCTGGGATCACATATTATATCTCTGTATACAGATCACATCTATTCCTATATACTGATCTCCTGTATACACCGCTGGGATCACATATTATATCTCTGTATACAGATCACATCTATTCCTATATACTGATCTCCTGTATACACCGCTGGGATCACATATTATATCTCTGTATACAGATCACATCTATTCCTATATACTGATCTCCTGTATACACCGCTGGGATCAGATATTATATCTCTATATACAGATCACATCTATTCCTATATACTGATCTCCTGTATACACCGCTAGGATCACACATTATATCTCTGTATACAGATCACATCTATTCCTATATACTGATCTCCTGTATACACCGCTGGGACCACACATTATATCTCTGTATACAGATCACATCTATTCCTATATACTGATCTCCTGTATACACCGCTAGGATCACACATTATATCTCTGTATACAGATCACATCTATTCCTATATACTGATCTCCTGTATACACCGCTGGGACCACACATTATATCTCTGTATACAGATCACATCTATTCCTATATACTGATCTCCTGTATACACCGCTGGGACCACACATTATATCTCTGTATACAGATCACATCTATTCCTATATACTGATCTCCTGTATACACCGCTAGGATCACACATTATATCTCTGTATACAGATCACATCTATTCCTATATACTGATCTTGAAGATCACATCGGACATTACCTGTCACACATCTCCCGATCATCACAGACATCGCCTCTCCTCAGGTCACACAGAGAAGTTACAATGTATATACGATCAGAACAGGCAACTAACTATTGTATGGTTTCAGTCTGACTCCTCACAGCTTTTACAGATCTGGGCGGGGTTCTGTGCAAACGGCTACTTATTATTCATCATCTCCAGCCAATCAGGCGCTAAAAACAGAACAGTAGGCGTAGCTCCGCCTCATAATTAATGCACTACACCAGGGATATGCAATTAGCGGACCTCCAGTTGTTGCAGAACTACAAGTCCTACAAGGTATAGCAAGACTCTGACAGCCACAAGCATGACACCCAGAGACAGAGGCATGATGGGACTTGTAGTTTTGCAACAGCTGGAGGGCCGCTAATTGCAGATCCCTGCACTACACTTTTGTGAAGACTTTTACTCTTCTTTGTCTCGCTGTGGGCGGAGTAGGCTTGTGTGCTGGGAGATCAGGCTGCGTGGAAATTTGCTGATGTTTTTGGTATGTGAGAGACTGAAGAAAAGGAGTTAGGATGACTGGGAGGATCAGGTGGGGAAATTAAGAGCAGGATTAATTTTTTGTAAAAACAAAAAAAAGCCAAACATTTTTCTTAATTTCTGTTATGTAATGTATTTTTTTTGCGGCACTGATGAGGAGGCACTGATGAGGACGCACTGATAGGCAGCACTGATGAGGAGGCACTGATAGGCAGCACTGATGAGGAGGCACTGATGAGGTGGCACTGATGAGGATGCACTGATGAGGTGGCACTGATGAGGACGCACTGATAGGCAGGACCGATGAGGTGGCACTGATGAGGTGGCACTGATGAGGAGGCACTGATGAGGAGGCACTGATGAGGAGGCACTGATAGGCAGCAGTGATGAGGACGCACTGATGGGCAGCACTGATGAGGACGCACTGATAGACAGCACTGATGGGCAGCACTATTGAGGAGGCACTGATGGGCATGGGCAGCACTGATGAGGACGCACTGATAGATAGCACTGATGGGCAGCACTATTGAG
Source organism: Rana muscosa (assembly GCA_029206835.1). Taxonomy (NCBI): domain Eukaryota; kingdom Metazoa; phylum Chordata; class Amphibia; order Anura; family Ranidae; genus Rana; species Rana muscosa. The sequence goes on from CM055117.1 coordinate 20,055,888, forward strand.
GAGGCACTGATGGGCAGCACTGATGAGGACGCACTGATAGATAGCACTGATGGGCAGCACTATTGAGGAGGCACTGATGGGCAGCACTGATGAGGACGCACTGATAGACAGCACTGATGAGGAGGCATTAATATGCAGCACTGATGTTCACTGATTGGCAGCACTGCTGGGCACTGTTGTGGCTGCACTGATGATCAGTTCTCCAAGTATCTGTGCAGATCTCCCCTGTGAGAAAATGCCGCTGATCAGCTCTCTTCTCCTCACACCACTCACTGTTAGTGTGAGGAAAGGAATGCCGATAACCGTCATGTGATCAGCTGTGATTGGATACAGCCAATCACATGGGTGAAGAGCCGCGTCATCTGTTTTTTTACAGAGATCGTGATGCACCGTGTCCGAGGGACAGAGTACACCACTGATTGCTGTGATGTGCGCCCCCCCCAATAGCTAACAAGTGTGCCGAGAGTGGGACGACTTCATATGACATCGTCCCAGAACGAGAGACCCCCCAAATCTGCCCATCATTTGACATTACGGCGGGCGGGAGGTGGTTAAACTAGTACTGCTGCATTCACTCTGTGCATGCCAGTGGCCTCTGCAGTGAATTTGGGCTCGTTAACACACGCAGTAAAACTTGAACCTTTTCTATGCATTAAGATGAAAAACTTTTTGTGCTGCAGAATCCCCCCAAGTCCTCCCTTATACTTTCCTCAGCCCCATGCGATCCAGCAATGTGCAGGAGAGCAGCAGTTCTCCCTGCTGTCTCCCTCCTTCCTTGGCAGATGGATAGCAGCAGAAGACATTGGCTCCCGTCACTGTCAAATGCTGTACCTAATGAGTGTGGGGGGGGGGGGGCGAGCCACCTGCTCTGTGTCAATAGTCAATAGACTCAGGATGGGTGGCTCAGGAGCGAGCACACATGGGTGCCCCCATGGAAAGCGGCTTTTCATAGGGACACTTGCCATAAAGGAGGAGCCTGGAGTGCCAACGGGGGACCCAAGAAGAGGAGGATCGGGGCTGCTCTGCAAAAAACTAATGCACAGAGTAGGTAAGTATAACATGTTTGTTATTTGAATTAAAAAAAAAAGCTTCAGTGACAATAAAGAAAAAGAAAAGGTGACCAAATGGCCTTGCCCCCCCCCCCACTGCACTTTCCTCCATGATAATGGAACAGTTTTTTTTTGTTAATTATTATCCTGAGGTTTATACAGTATCTCACAAAAGTGAGTACACCCCTCACATTTCTGTAAATATTTTATTCTATCTTTTCATGTGACAACACTGAGGAAATGACTACAATGTAACTTTGCTACAACAGAACTCAACACACAGCCATTAATGTCTAAACCGCTGGCAACAAAAGTGAGTACACCCCTAAGTGAATATGTCCAAATTGGGTTCAAAGTGTCAATATTTTGTGTGGCCGCCATTATTTTCCAGCACTGCCTTAAAGCTGTTGTATACCCGCTGACAGTTTTTTTTTTTGTGGTCCACCTGTAATGCAAAAGGCATAATGAGCTAGTATGCACCACATACTAGCTCATTATGAAATACTTACCTTAGAACGAGGCGTCGGTATCTCAGCCGGTCCACGCAGAGGGAGTTGACATTTTGCCTCGGCATGTCTTCCGGGTATCGCGGCTCCTGCGCTGTGAGCGGCTGGAGCCGCGATGTTATCACTCCAGCGCGGGAGATTTCTTTCCGGCAAGGTCCGGCATCTGCCGGGCTTTCAGCCGAGAATCCCAGATGCGCCGCTGAAGTCAGCGGCGCACTGCAGAGGGAATATCTCCTAAACCGTAAAGGTTTAGGAGATATTCTTTTTACCTACAGGTAACCCTTATTATAGGCTTACCGGTAGGTAAAAGTAAAAAAATTGACTTTACAACCACTTTAACCCTCAGCACTCATACGTCTATTTTCCAAAGACAACCTCTGGATATGACGCTGAGCACGTGACCTCAACTTCTTTGGTGGACCATGGCGAGGCCTGTTCTGAGGGGAACCTGTCCTGTTATACTGCTGTATGGTCTTGGCCACCGTGCTGCAGCTCAGTTTCAGGGTCTTGGCAATCTTCTTATAGCCTAGACCAGGGGAGGGCTGGGCCAGGGGGCAGGGTGGCAATTGTCTCCCAGGCCGCCCTAACTTATGTTCAAAATGGCCGGCAGCCGCTGCCCGCTACCATTTTCTTTTTCATTCTGTTCTAGGAAGTCGGGCCGGGGGCATGGCCTTGGCGGCCGACCACTAGCTGTTTCATTCCAGGAGTTGTAGTCCGCGCTCAAGCTTCTGGTGAGTGGAAAACACAGCAGCGCAGAGGAAACTACAACTCCCTGGGACCGGATTCTTGGAAGCAGGCGGAGGCAGGGCGTGCCAGAGAGTCGGGACGCAGGGCTGGGCGCTGGCTGCAACTTGACCCCAGGATCAGGAGCGTTACCCCCCCAGGAAACCGTGGCGTGAAAGGACCTGCTGAGCTGAAATCGCTGAGGTGAGAGACCCTGACACCCCTAGCTGACCCCACATTTCACCCCCATACACCCCATGTAACCTGCCCCAGTGATCAGGCTGCATTGATGGGCACTGGAGTTGGCTGCACTGATGGGCACTGGTGAGGCTGCATTGAAAAACCAGGTGGGCCATGGATGGTGAGCTGATTCGGCAGTTCAATGGGCCACTTGACTGGACTTGCCCCCCAGGCCTAAGGCCGCCAGCCCTCCCCTGGCCTAGACCATCTTTATGTAGAGCAGTGGTTCTCAACTCCTGTCCTCAGGACCCACTAACAGGCAAGATTTTAAGTATTACCTTGGTGAGATGCAGACTAGAATACTGCAATCCCTGAGCAGCAAATGATATCACCTGTGATGCATTTCAGTTATCTTGCAAACCTGGCCTGTTGGTGGGCCCTGAGGACTGGAGTTGAGAACCACTGATGTAGAGCAACAATTCTTTTTTTCAGATCCTCAGAGAGTTCTTTGCCATGAGGCGCCATGTTGAACTTCCAGTGAGCAGTAGGAGAGAGTGAGAGCGATAACACCAAATTTAACACACCTGCTCCCATTCACACCTGAGACCTTCTAACACTAACGAGTCACATGACACCGGGGAGGAAAAATGGCTAATTGGGTCCAATTTGGACATTTTCATTTAGGGGTGTACTCACTTTTGTTTCCAGCGGTTTAGACATTAATGGCTGTGTGTTGAGTTATTTGGAGGGGACAGAAAATATACACTGTTATACAAGCTGTACACTCACTACTTTATATTGGTAAGTTATCCTTGCTATCTGGGTCCATATACACCGCTGGGATCACATATTATATCTCTGTATACAGATCACATCTATTCCTATATACTGATCTCCTGTATACACCGCTGGGATCATATATTATATCTCTGTATACAGATCACATCTATTCCTATATACTGATCTCCTGTATACACCGCTGGGATCACATATTATATCTCTGTATACAGATCACATCTATTCTATATACTGATCTCCTGTATACACCGCTGGGATCACACATTATATCTCTGTATACAGATCACATCTATTCCTATATACTGATCTCCTGTATACACCGCTGGGATCACACATTATATCTCTGTATACAGATCACATCTATTCCTATATACTGATCTCCTGTATACACCGCTGGGATCACACATTATATCTCTGTATACAGATCACATCTATTCCTATATACTGATCTCCTGTATACACCGCTGGGATCATATATTATATCTCTGTATACAGATCACATCTATTCCTATATACTGATCTCCTGTATACACCGCTGGGGTCATATATTATATCTCTGTATACAGATCACATCTATTCTATATACTGATCTCCTGTATACACCGCTGGGATCAGATATTATATCTCTGTATACAGATCACATCTATTCCTATATACTGATCTCCTGTATACACCGCTGGGATCACACATTATATCTCTGTATACAGATCACATCTATTCCTATATACTGATCTCCTGTATACACCGCTGGGATCACACATTATATCTCTGTATACAGATCACATCTATTCTATATACTGATCTCCTGTATACACCGCTGGGATCACACATTATATCTCTGTATACAGATCACATCTATTCCTATATACTGATCTCCTGTATACACCGCTGGGATCACACATTATATCTCTGTATACAGATCACATCTATTCCTATATACTGATCTCCTGTATACACCGCTGGGATCACATATTATATCTCTGTATACAGATCACATCTATTCCTATATACTGATCTCCTGTATACACCGCTGGGATCACATATTATATCTCTGTATACAGATCACATCTATTCTATATACTGATCTCCTGTATACACCGCTGGGATCAGACATTATATCTCTGTATACAGATCACATCTATTCCTATATACTGATCTCCTGTATACACCGCTGGGATCTCATATTATATCTCTGTATACAGATCACATCTATTCCTATATACTGATCTCCTGTATACACCGCTGGGATCACATATTATATCTCTGTATACAGATCACATCTATTCTATATACTGATCTCCTGTATACACCGCTGGGATCACATATTATATCTCTGTATACAGATCACATCTATTCCTATATACTGGTCTCCTGTATACACCGCTGGGATCTCATATTATATCTCTGTATACAGATCACATCTATTCCTATATACTGATCTCCTGTATACACCGCTGGGATCAGACATTATATCTCTGTATACAGATCACATCTATTCTATATACTGATCTCCTGTATACACCGCTGGGATCACATATTATATCTCTGTATACAGATCACATCTATTCCTATATACTGATCTCCTGTATACACCGCTGGGGTCATATATTATATCTCTGTATACAGATCACATCTATTCCTATATACTGATCTCCTGTATACACCGCTGGGATCACATATTATATCTCTGTATACAGATCACATCTATTCTATATACTGATCTCCTGTATACACCGCTGGGATCACATATTATATCTCTGTATACAGATCACATCTATTCTATATACTGATCTCCTGTATACACCGCTGGGATCACATATTATATCTCTGTATACAGATCACATCTATTCCTATATACTGGTCTCCTGTATACACCGCTGGGATCAGATATTATATCTCTGTATACAGATCACATCTATTCCTATATACTGATCTCCTGTATACACCGCTGGGATCACATATTATATCTCTGTATACAGATCACATCTATTCTATATACTGATCTCCTGTATACACCGCTGGGATCACATATTATATCTCTGTATACAGATCACATCTATTCCTATATACTGATCTCCTGTATACACCGCTGGGATCACACATTATATCTCTGTATACAGATCACATCTATTCCTATATACTGATCTCCTGTATACACCGCTGGGATCACATATTATATCTCTGTATACAGATCACATCTATTCCTATATACTGATCTCCTGTATACACCGCTGGGGTCAGATATTATATCTCTGTATACAGATCACATCTATTCCTATATACTGATCTCCTGTATACACCGCTGGGATCACACATTATATCTCTGTATACAGATCACATCTATTCCTATATACTGATCTCCTGTATACACCGCTGGGATCACATATTATATCTCTGTATACAGATCACATCTATTCCTATATACTGATCTCCTGTATACACCGCTGGGGTCAGATATTATATCTCTGTATACAGATCACATCTATTCCTATATACTGATCTCCTGTATACACCGCTGGGGTCAGATATTATATCTCTGTATACAGATCACATCTATTCCTATATACTGATCTCCTGTATACACCGCTGGGGTCAGATATTATATCTCTGTATACAGATCACATCTATTCTATATACTGATCTCCTGTATACACCGCTGGGATCACATATTATATCTCTGTATACAGATCACATCTATTCCTATATACTGATCTCCTGTATACACCGCTGGGATCACACATTATATCTCTGTATACAGATCACATCTATTCCTATATACTGATCTCCTGTATACACCGCTGGGATCACATATTATATCTCTGTATACAGATCACATCTATTCCTATATACTGATCTCCTGTATACACCGCTGGGATCACACATTATATCTCTGTATACAGATCACATCTATTCCTATATACTGATCTCCTGTATACACCGCTGGGATCAGACATTATATCTCTGTATACAGATCACATCTATTCCTATATACTGATCTCCTGTATACACCGCTGGGATCACACATTATATCTCTGTATACAGATCACATCTATTCCTATATACTGATCTCCTGTATACACCGCTGGGATCAGACATTATATCTCTGTATACAGATCACATCTATTCCTATATACTGATCTCCTGTATACACCGCTGGGATCACACATTATATCTCTGTATACAGATCACATCTATTCCTATATACTGATCTCCTGTATACACCGCTGGGATCACACATTATATCTCTGTATACAGATCACATCTATTCCTATATACTGATCTCCTGTATACACCGCTGGGGTCAGATATTATATCTCTGTATACAGATCACATCTATTCCTATATACTGATCTCCTGTATACACCGCTGGGATCATATATTATATCTCTGTATACAGATCACATCTATTCCTATATACTGATCTCCTGTATACACCGCTGGGATCTCATATTATATCTCTGTATACAGATCACATCTATTCTATATACTGATCTCCTGTATACACCGCTGGGATCACATATTATATCTCTGTATACAGATCACATCTATTCCTATATACTGATCTCCTGTATACACCGCTGGGATCACATATTATATCTCTGTATACAGATCACATCTATTCCTATATACTGATCTCCTGTATACACCGCTGGGGTCAGATATTATATCTCTGTATACAGATCACATCTATTCCTATATACTGATCTCCTGTATACACCGCTAGGATCAGACATTATATCTCTGTATACAGATTACATCTATTCCTATATACTGATCTCCTGTATACACCGCTGGGATCACATATTATATCTCTGTATACAGATCACATCTATTCCTATATACTGATCTCCTGTATACACCGCTGGGATCAGATATTATATCTCTGTATACAGATTACATCTATTCCTATATACTGATCTCCTGTATACACCGCTGGGATCAGACATTATATCTCTGTATACAGATCACATCTATTCCTATATACTGATCTCCTGTATACACCGCTGGGACCACACATTATATCTCTGTATACAGATCACATCTATTCCTATATACTGATCTCCTGTATACACCGCTGGGATCAGATATTATATCTCTGTATACAGATTACATCTATTCCTATATACTGATCTCCTGTATACACCGCTGGGATCACATATTATATCTCTGTATACAGATCACATCTATTCCTATATACTGATCTCCTGTATACACCGCTGGGGTCACATATTATATCTCTGTATACAGATCACATCTATTCCTATATACTGATCTCCTGTATACACCGCTGGGATCACATATTATATCTCTGTATACAGATCACATCTATTCCTATATACTGATCTCCTGTATACACCGCTGGGGTCACATATTATATCTCTGTATACAGATCACATCTATTCCTATATACTGATCTCCTGTATACACCGCTGGGATCACATATTATATCTCTGTATACAGATCACATCTATTCCTATATACTGATCTCCTGTATACACCGCTGGGATCAGACATTATATCTCTGTATACAGATCACATCTATTCCTATATACTGATCTCCTGTATACACCGCTGGGATCAGATATTATATCTCTATATACAGATCACATCTATTCCTATATACTGATCTCCTGTATACACCGCTGGGATCACATATTATATCTCTGTATACAGATCACATCTATTCCTATATACTGATCTCCTGTATACACCGCTGGGATCAGATATTATATCTCTGTATACAGATCACATCTATTCCTATATACTGATCTCCTGTATACACCGCTGGGGTCAGATATTATATCTCTGTATACAGATCACATCTATTCCTATATACTGATCTCCTGTATACACCGCTAGGATCAGACATTATATCTCTGTATACAGATTACATCTATTCTATATACTGATCTCCTGTATACACTGCTGGGATCACATATTATATCTCTGTATACAGATCACATCTATTCCTATATACTGATCTCCTGTATACACCGCTAGGATCACATATTATATCTCTGTATACAGATCACATCTATTCCTATATACTGATCTCCTGTATACACCGCTGGGATCATATATTATATCTCTGTATACAGATCACATCTATTCCTATATACTGATCTCCTGTATACACCGCTGGGATCAGATATTATATCTCTGTATACAGATCACATCTATTCTATATACTGATCTCCTGTATACACTGCTGGGATCACATATTATATCTCTGTATACAGATCACATCTATTCTATATACTGATCTCCTGTATACACCGCTGGGATCAGATATTATATCTCTGTATACAGATCACATCTATTCTATATACTGATCTCCTGTATACACCGCTGGGATCACATATTATATCTCTGTATACAGATCACATCTATTCCTATATACTGATCTCCTGTATACACCGCTAGGATCTCATATTATATCTCTGTATACAGATCACATCTATTCCTATATACTGATCTCCTGTATACACCGCTGGGATCACATATTATATCTCTGTATACAGATCACATCTATTCCTATATACTGATCTCCTGTATACACCGCTGGGATCACACATTATATCTCTGTATACAGATCACATCTATTCCTATATACTGATCTCCTGTATACACCGCTAGGATCAGACATTATATCTCTGTATACAGATCACATCTATTCCTATATACTGATCTCCTGTATACACCGCTAGGATCAGACATTATATCTCTGTATACAGATCACATCTATTCCTATATACTGATCTCCTGTATACACCGCTGGGATCAGACATTATATCTCTGTATACAGATCACATCTATTCCTATATACTGATCTCCTGTATACACCGCTAGGATCAGACATTATATCTCTGTATACAGATCACATCTATTCCTATATACTGATCTCCTGTATATAGGGTTGCCACCTTTTCCTCGAGCCAAACCCGAACACTTTAGCGGCGCCTTGCAATTTTTTTGTGTTATACACTATAGGAATTTAAAGACCGGGAGGAGAGCAATAATGCGTAACGCTTAGCACGGATGGGAACTACTGACACCGTCCACTGCCCTACTGACACCGTCCACCTCCCTCCCCACAGACTCCCCTTCCTTTATATCGGTCCCCCCTCAATTACATCAGGGAACCCCCCCATCAGTGTCCCCTGCTTTGAAAGTCCCCCATTAGACTGCCTTACCGAGAGCCGCTTTGAGCCAGGAAGTGTGGGAGCTGGAGTTTGGGGGTGGAGCTCCTCTACTGTAGTGCCGTTTTCCTTCCTTCCATTGTGTGGGGAGAAGTGTGTCGGCAAGACTCAGGATTCCGGACACATCCGAACTGGTGCACTCACTCACAGGGCTGCTGTTAATTATTGGGGCCCCATACAGCCATCCTCATGGGGCCCACACCCCCTGAGGAGGGAAAGAAGTGGGGGGAGGGAGGTGAGAAAAGAGGAGGTGAGGGGGGAGAGAGAGGAGGAGGTGAGGGGGGGGTGAGAGAGAGAGGAGGAGGTGAGGGGGGGGGGGGTGAGAGAGAGAGGAGGAGGTGAGGGGGTGAGAGAGAGAGGAGGAGGTGAGGGGGTGAGAGAGAGAGGAGGAGGTGAGGGGGTGAGAGAGAGAGGAGGAGGTGAGGGGGTGAGAGAGAGAGAGGAGAAGGTGAGGGGGTGAGAGAGAGGAGGGGGGTGAGAGAGAGGAGGAGGTGAGAGAGAGAGGAGGAGGTGAGAGGGGGGGTGAGAGAGAGAGGAGGAGGTGAGAGGGGGGGTGAGAGAGAGAGGGTGAGAGAGAGAGGAGGAGGTGAGAGGGGGGGTGAGAGAGAGAGGAGGAGGTGAGAGGGGGGGTGAGAGAGAGAGGAGGAGGTGAGAGGGGGGGTGAGAGAGAGAGGAGGAGGTGAGAGGGGGAGAGAGAGAGAGGAGGAGGTGAGAGGGGGGTGAGAGAGAGAGAGAGAGAGAGGAGGAGGTGAGGGGGGGGGGGGTGAGAGAGAGGAGGGGGGGTGAGTGAGGGGGTGAGAGAGAAAGGGGTGAGAGAGAGGAGGGGGTGAGACAGAGAGGAGGGGGGTGAGACAGAGAGGAGGGGGGGTGAGACAGAGAGGAGGGGGGTGAGACAGAGAGGAGGGGGGGTAAAAGAGAGGAGGGGGGGGTAAAAGAGAGGAGGGGGGGTGAAAGAGAGGAGGGGGGTGAAAGAGAGGAGGGGTGGGGTGACAGAGAAGAGGGGGGGGTGACAGAGAAGAGGGGGGTGACAGAGAAGAGGAGGGGGGTGACAGAGAAGAGGAGGGGGGGTGACAGAGAAGAGGAGGGGGGTGACAGAGAAGAGGGGGGGGGTGACAGAGAAGAGGAGGGGGGGTGACAGAGAAGAGGAGGGGGGGTGACAGAGAAGAGGGGGGGTGACAGAGAAGAGGGGGGGTGACAGAGAAGAGGAGGGGGGTGACAGAGAAGAGGAGGGGGGGTGACAGAGAAGAGGAGGGGGGGTGACAGAGAAGAGGAGGGGGGTGACAGAGAAGAGGGGGGGTGACAGAGAAGAGGAGGGGGGGTGACAGAGAAGAGGAGGGGGGGTGACAGAGAAGAGGAGGGGGGGTGACAGAGAAGAGGGGGGTGACAGAGAAGAGGGGGGTGACAGAGAAGAGGGGGTGACAGAGAAGAGGGGGGTGACAGAGAAGAGGGGGGGTGACAGAGAAGAGGGGGGGTGACAGAGAAGAGGGGGGTGACAGAGAAGAGGGGGGGGGTGACAGAGAAGAGGGGGGTGACAGAGAAGAGGGGGGGGGTGACAGAGAAGAGGGGGGGGGTGACAGAGAAGAGGGGGGGTGACAGAGAAGAGGGGGGTGACAGAAGAGGAGGGGGGTGACAGAAGAAGAGGGTGACAGAGAAGAGGGGGGGTGACAGAGAAGGGGGGGGGGGGTGACAGAGAAGAGGGCGGGGGGGTGACAGAGAAGAGGGCGGGGGGTGACAGAGAAGAGGGAGGGTGACAGAGAAGAGGGAGGGTGACAGAGAAGAGGGGGGGTGACAGAGAAGAGGGGGGGTGACAGAGAAGAGGGGGTGACAGAGAAGAGGGGGGTGACAGAGAAGAGGGGGGTGACAGAGAAGAGGGGGGTGACAGAGAAGAGGGGGGGGGTGACAGAGAAGAGGGGGGTGACAGAAGAGGAGGGTGACAGAGAAGAGGGGGGGTGACAGAGAAGGGGGGGGTGACAGAGAAGAGGGCGGGGGGTGACAGAGAAGAGGGCGGGGGGTGACAGAGAAGAGGGCGGGGGGTGACAGAGAAGAGGGAGGGTGACAGAGAAGAGGGAGGGTGACAGAGAGGAGGGGGGGTGACAGAGAAGAGGGGGGGTGACAGAGAAGAGGGGGGTGACAGAGAAGAGGGGGGGTGACAGAAGAGGGGGGTGACAGAGAAGAGGGGGGTGACAGAGAGGAGGGGGGGTGACAGAGAAGAGGGGGGGGTGACAGAAGAGGGGGGGTGACAGAGAAGAGGGGGGTGACAGAGAAGAGGGGGGTGACAGAGAAGAGGGGGGGTGACAGAAGAGGGGGGTGACAGAGAAGAGGGGGGTGACAGAGAAGAGGGGGGTGACAGAGAAGAGGGGGGGGTGACAGAGAAGAGGGGGGTGACAGAAGAGGAGGGTGACAGAGAAGAGGGGGGGTGACAGAGAAGGGGGGGTGACAGAGAAGAGGGCGGGGGGTGACAGAGAAGAGGGCGGGGGGTGACAGAGAAGAGGGAGGGTGACAGAGAAGAGGGAGGGTGACAGAGAGGAGGGGGGGTGACAGAGAAGAGGGGGGGTGACAGAGAAGAGGGGGGTGACAGAGAAGAGGGGGGTGACAGAGAGGAGGGGGGTGACAGAGAGGAGGGGGGGGGTGACAGAGAAGAGGGGGGGTGACAGAAGAGGGGGGGTGACAGAGAAGAGGGGGGGTGACAGAGAAGAGGGGGGTGACAGAGAAGAGGGGGGTGACAGAGAAGAGGGGGGTGACAGAGAAGAGGGGGGGTGACAGAGAAGAGGGGGGGTGACAGAGAAGAGGGGGGTGACAGAGAAGAGGGGGGTGACAGAGAAGAGGGGGGGTGACAGAGAAGAGGGGGGTGACAGAAGAGGAGGGTGACAGAGAAGAGGGGGGGGTGACAGAGAAGGGGGGGGGTGACAGAGAAGAGGGCGGGGGGTGACAGAGAAGAGGGCGGGGGGTGACAGAGAAGAGGGAGGGTGACAGAGAGGAGGGGGGGGTGACAGAGAAGAGGGGGGGTGACAGAGAAGAGGGGGGTGACAGAGAAGAGGGGGGTGACAGAAGAGGGGGTGACAGAGAAGAGGGGGGTGACAGAAGAGGGGGGTGACAGAGAGGAGGGGGGGTGACAGAGAAGAGGGGGGGTGACAGAAGAGGGGGGGTGACAGAGAAGAGGGGGGGGTGACAGAGAAGAGGGGGGGTGACAGAGAAGAGGGGGGGGGTGACAGAAGAGGGGGGGGGTGACAGAGAAGAGGGGCGGGGGGTGACAGAGAAGAGGGGGGGTGACAGAGAAGAGGGGGGTGACAGAGAAGAGGGGGGTGACAGAGAGGAGGGGGGGTGACAGAGAAGAGGGGGGGTGACAGAGAAGAGGGGGGGTGACAGAGAAGAGGGGGGGTGACAGAGAAGAGGGGGGTGACAGAGAAGAGGGAGGGTGACAGAGAAGAGGGAGGGTGACAGAGAAGAGGGAGGGTGACAGAGAAGAGGGAGGGTGACAGAGAAGAGGGAGGGTGACAGAGAAGAGGGGGGGTGAAGAGGAGGGGGGGGGTGACAGAGAAGAGGAGGGGGGTGACAGAGAAGAGGGGGGGGGTGACAGAGAAGAGGGGGGGTGACAGAGAAGAGGGGGGGGGTGACAGAGAAGAGGGGCAGGGGTGACAGAGAAGAGGGGGGGTGACAGAGAAGAGGGGGGTGACAGAGAGGAGGGGGGGTGACAGAGAGGAGGGGGGGTGACAGAGAAGAGGGGGGTGACAGAGAAAAGGAGGGGGTGACAGAGAAGAGGAGGGGGGGGTGACAGAGAAGAGGAGGGGGGGTGACAGAGAAGAGGAGGGGGGATGACAGAGAAGAGGGGGGTGACAGAGAAGAGGGGGGGGGTGACAGAGAAGAGGGGCGGGGGTGACAGAGAAGAGGGGGGGTGACAGAGAAGAGGGGGGTGACAGAGAAGAGGGGGGTGACAGAGAGGAGGGGGGGTGACAGAGAAGAGGGGGGGTGACAGAGAAGAGGGGGGGTGACAGAGAAGAGGGGGGGTGACAGAGAAGAGGGGGGGTGACAGAGAAGAGGGGGGTGACAGAGAAGAGGGAGGGTGACAGAGAAGAGGGAGGGTGACAGAGAAGAGGGAGGGTGACAGAGAAGAGGGAGGTGACAGAGAAGAGGGGGGGTGACAGAGAAGAGGGGGGGGTGACAGAGAAGAGGGGGGTGACAGAGAAGAGGGGGGTGACAGAGAAGAGGGGGGGTGACAGAGAAGAGGGGGGGTGACAGAGAAGAGGGGGGTGACAGAGAGGAGGGGGGTGACAGAGAGGAGGGGGGGGGGGGTGACAGAGAAGACGGGGGGTGACAGAGAAGAGGAGGGGGTGACAGAGAAGAGGAGGGGGTGACAGAGAAGAGGGGGGGTGACAGAGAAGAGGGGGGTGACAGAGAAGAGGGGGGTGACAGAGAGGAGGGGGGGTGACAGAGAGGAGGGGGGGTGACAGAGAAGAGGGGGGGTGACAGAGAAGAGGGGGGGTGACAGAGAAGAGGGGGGTGACAGAGAAGAGGGGGGGTGACAGAGAAGAGGGAGGGTGACAGAGAAGAGGGAGGGTGACAGAGAAGAGGGGGGGTGACAGAGAAGAGGGGGGGTGACAGAGAAGAGGGGGGGTGACAGAGAAGAGGGAGGGTGACAGAGAAGAGGGGGGTGACAGAGAAGAGGGGGGGTGACAGAGAAGAGGGGGGGTGACAGAGAAGAGGGGGGTGACAGAGAAGAGGGGGGTGACAGAGAAGAGGGGGGTGACAGAGAAGAGGGGGTGACAGAGAGGAGGGGGGGTGACAGAGAAGAGGGGGGTGACAGAGAGGAGGGGGGGTGACAGAGAAGAGGGGGGGTGACAGAGAGGAGGGGGGTGACAGAGAGGAGGGGGGGTGACAGAGAAGAGGGGGGGTGACAGAGAAGATGAGACCTCAGGAGACACACATCGTGAGGCAGGACTCCGGGAGCAAGCAGGTGCCGCGCGATTATCGAATCCACAGTCCAGCCCTGCCCCCGCCTCCACACGTGACCAGCAGCTCCGCAGGGCCAATCACAGACCCTCATGTCTGCCGCCCGGCCCGCCCTGCTCATGGCCCGTTCGGCCAATCACAGGGCACCCGCTTCCCATAGTACTAACAGCGCACCGTTTTTCTAATAGTGATAGCGGGCACGGGATCATGCGCGCAGCCCCTCTAGATGTTGCGGGCTTACGGCCAGGGACAGAGATCCGGCTGCCACTGGCCACAGGACGGTGGAATTTGTGCCCGGGTTTCCAGCGGGTGGAAACCCGGGCACATGTGTCAAAACCCGTACTGTCCGGGTCAAAACCGGACAGGTGGCAACCCTACCTGTATACACCGCTGGGATCAGACATTATATCTCTGTATACAGATCACATCTATTCTATATACTGATCTCCTGTATACACCGCTGGGATCAGATATTATATCTCTGTATACAGATCACATCTATTCCTATATACTGATCTCCTGTATACACCGCTGGGATCACATATTATATCTCTGTATACAGATCACATCTATTCTATATACTGATCTCCTGTATACACCGCTGGGATCAGATATTATATCTCTGTATACAGATCACATCTATTCCTATATACTGATCTCCTGTATACACCACTGGGGTCAGATATTATATCTCTGTATACAGATCACATCTATTCTATATACTGATCTCCTGTATACACCGCTGGGATCAGATATTATATCTCTGTATACAGATCACATCTATTCCTATATACTGATCTCCTGTATACACCACTGGGGTCAGATATTATATCTCTGTATACAGATCACATCTATTCCTATATACTGATCTCCTGTATACACCGCTGGGATCACATATTATATCTCTGTATACAGATCACATCTATTCCTATATACTGATCTCCTGTATACACGCTGGGATCAGACATTATATCTCTGTATACAGATCACATCTATTCCTATATACTGATCTCCTGTATACACCACTGGGATCTGTAGTAGGATTTTATATAAACCCGTGTATTTCATATTATTTTGCACATGTTATTAATAATATAATTATTATTGATATCAGTATTATTAGTAGTGTTATTCTCATCATCATTATTATTTATAGCCGGACATTACCTTTCCATCCCCCCATCATCAGTGACATCTCTGCTCCTCAGTCGTGTCGCCTCTCATATGGAGACAGTTTGACTTTCAGTGTTAGAAGTGATATGAGGTATGAGTGCGAGACGATGACCTTTAGGGGCGGAGTGGGGGGCGGAGCCTGTTTGTCTGAATGTTATGCTCGGGGTTACTAATAGTCATTCTAGGCACATCTCCCATCTTTGGAACTTGAGAAAGAGGGACACCTAGGGATGGGAAATGTGAAGTGCACCGCGACAATAATAATGAACTGGATGGACTTGTGTCTTTTTTCAACCTGACTAACTCTGTAACTATGTAATAATGGGCGTGGCTTAAATAAGTTGAATATTGAGGTGGCTTAAAGGAACATATAGATAAATAGAGTCTAAAGCGTTTATTAGACCCACAAGCAAACATTTATTATATTTCAGCTTTCCAATTCTTAGATGTGATGGCTGCATTTGTTTTCTTTTTCTTTCTTTTTTTTTTAGGCTTTCTTCCATTTTCACCTGGTGATCCAGCCAGTATGATTTATTTTTTGTTTTTTTTCAAAAGAACAAGCTGTCCTGCAGATGTAGCAGTTAGAGTGTTGAGACAAACCATTTACCACTGACAGGGGTGCTTACAATGATCAGCTTTTATTTACTTATGTGAGACCTTTTATCCTGAAAGAAAAAAAATCTGTTTGCTGCGACTGCTTATAAAGTGTTAGTGTATTTAAATCTGCTAGTCCGGCTAACACTCCCCACCCTCCAGATTGACAATGCTGCTGTTGAAAGGTGCCCCCATTGCTCTTTCATCCAGAGTTGTGTCTCACTAATACAGGAGGTATGTTACTGACCAGATCACCAGGTGAAAAAGTCTAAAAGAACAAAACAAAAAATGAATGCAGCCACCACATCTACTGATTACTGAGCTGCAATATAATCAATTTTTGATTTGTGGTTTAATGCGGCTTTACAGCGGTATATACTGTACACAGTCCGCAGTCCTTGTACCCAAAGGGTGCCGGCAGTGACTGATGACAGGGAAGAGGAGGTGAGTGACTGATGACAGGGAAGAGGAGGTGAGTGACTGATGACAGGGAAGAGGAGGTGAGTGACTGATGACAGGGAAGAGGAGGTGAGTGACTGATGACAGGGAAGAGGAGGTGAGTGACTGATGACAGGGGAGAGGAGGTGAGTGACTGATGACAGGGGAGAGGAGGAGAGGAGGTGAGTGACTGATGACAGGGAAGAGGAGGTGAGTGACTGATGACAGGGAAGAGGAGGTGAGTGACTGATGACAGGGAAGAGGAGGTGAGTGACTGATGACAGGGAAGAGGAGGTGAGTGACTGATGACAGGGAAGAGGAGGTGAGTGACTGATGACAGGGAAGAGGAGGTGAGTGACTGATGACAGGGAAGAGGAGGTGAGTGACTGGTGACAGGGAAGAGGAGGCGAGTGACTGATGACAGGGAAGAGGAGGCGAGTGACTGATGACAGGGAAGAGGAGGCGAGTGACTGATGACAGGGAAGAGGAGGTGAGTGACTGATGACAGGGAAGAGGAGGTGAGTGACTGATGACAGGGAAGAGGAGGTGAGTGACTGATGACAGGGAAGAGGAGGTGAGTGACTGATGACAGGGAAGAGGAGGTGAGTGAATAATGACGGGGAAGAGGAGATGAGTGACTGATGACGGGGAAGAGGAGGTGAGTGACTGGTGACAGGGAAGAGGAGGTGAGTGACTGGTGACAGGGAAGAGGAGGTGAGTGACTGATGACAGGGGAGAGGAGGTGAGTGACCGATGACGGGGAAGAGGAGATGAGTGACTGATGACGGGGAAGAGGAGGTGAGTGACTGATGACAGGGAAGAGGAGGTGAGTGACTGATGACAGGGAAGAGGAGGTGAGTGACTGATGACAGGGAAGAGGAGGTGAGTGACTGATGACAGGGAAGAGGAGGTGAGTGACTGATGACAGGGAAGAGGAGGTGAGTGACTGATGACAGGGAAGAGGAGGTGAGTGAAGAGGAGATGAGTGACTGATGACAGGGAGGAGGAGGTGAGTGACTGATGACAGGGAAGAGGAGGTGAGTGACTGATGACAGGGGAGAGGAGGTGAGTGACTGATGACAGGGAAGAGGAGGTGAGTGAAGAGGAGATGAGTGACTGATGACAGGGAAGAGGAGGTGAGTGACTGATGACAGGGAAGAGGAGGTGAGTGACTGATGACAGGGAAGAGGAGATGAGTGACTGATGACAGGGAAGAGGAGATGAGTGACTGATGACAGGGAAGAGGAGATGAGTGACTGATGACAGGAAGAGGAGGTGAGTGACTGATGACAGGGGAGAGGAGGTGAGTGACTGATGACAGGGAAGAGGAGATGAGTGACTTCTGACAGGGAAGAGGAGGTGAGTGACTGATGACAGGGAAGAGGAGGTGAGTGACTGATGACAGGGAAGAGGAGATGAGTGACTGATGACAGGGAAGAGGAGATGAGTGACCCATGACGGGGAAGAGGAGATGAGTGACTTCTGACAGGGAAGAGGAGATGAGTGACTGATGACAGGGAAGAGGAGATGAGTGACTGATGACAGGCAGGGAAGAGAGATGTGTATTAGGATCACGGCTGGTGCAAGGATTTTTGACACCCTAGGCCAGCGATGGCGAACCTTGGCACCCCAGATGATTTGGAACTACATTTCCCATGATGCTCATCCACTCTGCAGTGTAGTTGAGCATCATGGGAAATGTAGTCCCAAAACATCTGGGGTGCCAAGGTTCACCATCACTGCCCTAGGCGAAACCTAATTTTGCTGCCCCCCTTGACTCCACCTCCTTTGCCCTGCCCATGTAAACCCCACCATTTTAATGAAGCGCCCATCAAATGCAGCCTCACCAGCGCCCATCAAATGCAGCCTCACCAGCTCCCATCAAATGCCGCCTCACCAGTTCCCATCAAATGCGGCCTTACCAGCGCCCATCAAATGCGGCCTCACCAGCGTCCATCAAATGCGGCCTCACCAGCGCCCATCAAATGCAGCCTCACCAGGGCCCATCAAATGCAGCCTCACCAGCGCCCATCAAATGCAGCCTCACCAGGGCCCATCAAATGCAGCCTCACCAGCGCTCATCAAATGCGGCCTCACCAGCTCCCATCAAATGCGGCCTCACCAGGGCCCATCAAATGCAGCCTCACCAGCTCCCATCAAATGCGGCCTCACCAGGGCCCATCAAATGCGGCCTCACCAGGGCCCATCAAATGCGGCCTCACCAGCGCCCATCAAATGCGGCCTCACCAGCGCCCATCAAATGCGACCTCACCAGGGCCCATCAAATGCGACCTCACCAGCGCCCATCAAATGCGGCCTCACCAGCGCCCATCAAATGCGGCCTCACCAGCTCCCATCAAATGCAGCCTCACCAGGGCCCATCAAATGCAGCCTCACCAGCGCCCATCAAATGCAGCCTCACCAGGGCCCATCAAATGCAGCCTCACCAGCACTCATCAAATGCGGCCTCACCAGCTCCCATCAAATGCGGCCTCACCAGGGCCCATCAAATGTGGCCTCACCAGCTCCCATCAAATGCGGCCTCACCAGGGCCCATCAAATGCGGCCTCACCAGGGCCCATCAAATGCGGCCTCACCAGCGCCCATCAAATGCGGCCTCACCAGCGCCCATCAAATGCGACCTCACCAGGGCCCATCAAATGCGACCTCACCAGCGCCCATCAAATGCGGCCTCACCAGCGCCCATCAAATGCGGCCTCACCAGCTCCCATCAAATGCGGCACACCAGGGCCCATCAAATGCGGCCTCACCAGCTCCCATCAAATGCGGCCTCACCAGGGCCCATCAAATGCGGCCTCACCAGGGCCCATCAAATGCGGCCTCACCAGCGCCCATCAAATGCGGCCTCACCAGCGCCCATCAAATGCGACCTCACCAGGGCCCATCAAATGCGACCTCACCAGCGCCCATCAAATGCGGCCTCACCAGCGCCCATCAAATGCGACCTCACCAGGGCCCATCAAATGCGGCCTCACCAGCGCCCATCAAATGCGACCTCACCAGCGCCCATCAAATGCGGCCTCACCAGCGCCCATCAAATGCGGCCTCACCAGCTCCCATCAAATGCGGCCTCACCAGCGCCCATCAATGAATGTTTGCTTGCTTCTATTCATTTGGGAGTCGGGACACAGACACAGTCCTCCGACGCCACTGCGCCTCTAACACTAGGTGTGAATGGAGCAGCGGCTGCCTGCTGATGCTGAGACTTAATTGCTTGCTGCAGAGAGAAGAGAGTAGGAACACCCGTGGGTGGGCGCCCTAGGCAGCAGTGCGCCCTATGTGGCTGCCTAGTTTGCCTAGTGGGAGCACCGGCCCTGATTAGGATCAGAGATGAGTGACTGATGACAGGGAAGAGGAGATGTGTATTAGGATCGGAGATGAGTGACTGATGACAGGGAAGAGGAGATGTGTATTAGGATCGGAGATGAGTGACTGATGACAGGGAAGAGGAGATGTGTATTAGGATCGGAGATGAGTGACTGATGACAGGGAAGAGGAGATGTGTATTAGGATCGGAGATGAGTGACTGATGACAGGGAAGAGGAGATGTGTATTAGGATCGGAGATGAGTGACTGATGACAGGGAAGAGGAGATGTGTATTAGGATCGGAGATGAGTGACTGATGACAGGGAAGAGGAGATGTGTATTAGGATCGGAGATGAGTGACTGCTCCCGCCGATCGTGTCATATAAATTGTACTATTAAGGCGAGGGGGGCATTTTTCCCGGCGGCGGAGGGGGTTGGTGCTGCTGCTCCCGCCGATCGTGTGACTATTAAGGGGGGGGGCGTTTTTCACGGCGGCCGGGTGATATAAAAAAACATTTTAATTGATAAGCGGGGGGGAGGGGGTGTTAGTGCTGCTGCTCCCGCCAGTCGTGTGACTATTAAGGGGGGGGGCGTTTTTCACGGCGGCCGGGTGATATAAAAAAACATTTTAATTGATAAGCGGGGGGGTCAGGGGGGTGTTGGTGCTGCTGCTCCCGCCGATCGTGTGACTAATAAGGGCGGGGGGCCCGTTTTTCGTGGCGGCCGGGTGACATAAAAAAAATATTTAATTGATAAGGTGGTGGGGGGGGGGGGTGTTGTGCTGCTGCTCCCGCCGATCGTGTGCCTATTAAGGGGGGGTGCCGTTTATTGACAAGCGGGGGGCGGGGAGGGGGGGTGCTGCGGCGGCCGGGTGATATAAAAAAAACATTTTATTGATAAGCGGGGTGAGGGGGTTGGGGTTTTGCTGCGGCGGCCGGGTGATATAAAAAAAACATTTTATCGATAAGCGCGTGTTTGGGTGCTGCGGTATGGTTGACGCTGCTCCCCCCGCCGAACTCATAATATACTAATGTACTCAAGAATTACTTCACAAGCAGGGGTTTGACAAGTCAGGATGAATGCATGAGCTCCTACCTCCTCTTGATGAAACGATCCTCTCAGGCGGCACGTTTGACGTCCTGACGTCCTAACGTCAGGACTTGAAGAATAGGAAGCACCGCTCCCATGTCCATGCCAGTAATATTCTATGAGGCGTGCACCCGCCCGGCCGCTCCGTCGTTCAAGAAGCTGTGGCGGCCTCGAAAGCGCCACAGAGAGCGTTTTTTAGTGCAAATTAAGTGCCTCGTCTGCAATCTTGTGATTGCACAGACGTGGCATTTCTCATATTGCACTGTGCCTGGCGCCCTGCGCCAGGACACAGTGCACATAAGGACCTTTAAAAAAAAAAATATTTTTTAAAGGGACATGTTTAAAAAAAAAAATATTTGGACGGGCCGCCACTGCTCCGGCATATGATGCCACCTACTGACCCCCTGCCATAATAATTCTCCTCATCATCCCTTGTTCCTGGCATACCACCACCCTACTTCCTGTCACCATACTTCCCACTGTCAGCTTCCTACCAACTTACCCCCTGTCATCATCTCTATCCTCATCATAAACCCCTGTGCCTAGTATCCTACTACCTCACCCCCTGTCATCTTCATCCCCCTGCATCTCTCTGCCAGCCTCCTACCACCCTCCCCCTGTCATTTTCATCCCCCTGCATCTCTCTGCCAGCCTCCTACCACCCACCCCCTGTCATCTTCATCCCCCTGCATCTCTCTGCCAGCCTCCTACCACCCTCCCCCTGTCATTTTCATCCCCCTGCATCTCTCTGCCAGCCTCCTACCACCCACCCCCTGTCATCTTCATCCCCCTACATCTCTCTGCCAGCCTCCTACCACCCTCCCCCTGTCATCTTCATCCCCCTGCATCTCTCTGCCAGCCTCCTACCACCCTCCCCCTGTCATCTTCATCCCCCTGCATCTCTCTGCCAGCCTCCTACCACCCACCCCCTGTCATCTTCATCCCCCTGCATCTCTCTGCCAGCCTCCTACCACCCTCCCCCTGTCATCTTCATCCCCCTGCATCTCTCTGCCAGCCTCCTACCACCCACCCCCTGTCATCTTCATCCCCCTGCATCTCTCTGCCAGCCTCCTACCACCCTCCCCCTCTCATTTTCATCCCCCTGCATCTCTCTGTCAGCCTCCTACCACCCACCCCCTGTCATCTTCATCCCCCTGCATCTCTCTGCCAGCCTCCTACCACCCACCCCCTGTCATCTTCATCCCCCTGCATCTCTCTGCCAGCCTCCTACCACCCACCCCCTGTCATCTTCATCCCCCTGCATCTCTCTGCCAGCCTCCTACCACCCACCCCCTGTCATCTTCATCCCCCTGCATCTCTCTGCCAGCCTCCTACCACCCACCCCCTGTCATCTTCATCCCCCTGCACCGCTCTGCCAGCCTCCTACCACCCACCCCGTCATCTTCATCCCCTGCACCTCCAGCTCCTTCCACCCTCCCCCTGTCATCTTCATCCCCCCTGCACCACTCTGGCAGCCTCCTACCACCCCACCCCCTGTCATTTTCACCCCCCCCTGCACCGCTCTGCCAGCCTCCTACCACCCACCCCCTGTTATCTTCATCCCCCTGCACCGCTCTGCCAGCCTCCTACCACCCACCCCCTGTCATCTTCATCCCCCTGCATCTCTCTGCCAGCCTCCTACCACCCACCCCCTGTCATCTTCATCCCCCTGCATCTCTCTGGCAGCCTCCTACCACCCCACCCCCTGTCATTTTCATCCCCCCCTGCACCGCTCTGCCAGCCTCCTACCACCCACCCTCTGTTATCTTCATCCCCCTGCACCGCTCTGCCAGCCTCCTACCACCCACCCCCTGTCATCTTCATCCCCCTGCATCTCTCTGCCAGCCTCCTACCACGCACCCCCTGTCATCTTCATCCCCCTGCATCTCTCTGCCAGCCTCCTACCACCCACCCCCTGTCATCTTCATCCCCATGCACTTCTCTGCCAGCCTCCTACCACCCACCCCCTGTCATCTTCATCCCCCTGCACCGCTCTGCCAGCCTCCTACCACCCACCCCCTGTCATCTTCATCCCCCAGCTCCTTCCACCCTCCCCCTGTCATCTTCATCCCCCCTGCACCACTCTGGCAGCCTCCTACCACCCCACCCCCTGTCATTTTCATCCCCCCCTGCACCGATCTGCCAGCCTCCTACCACCCCACCCCCTGTCATCTTCATTCCCCTACACCGCTCTGCCAGCCTCCTACCACCCACCCCCTGTTATCTTCATCCCCCTGCACCGCTCTGCCAGCCTCCTACCACCCACCCCTGTCATCTTCATCCCCCTGCATCTCTCTGCCAGCCTCCTACCACGCACCCCCTGTCATCTTCATCCCCCTGCATCTCTCTGCCAGCCTCCTACCACCCACCCCCTGTCATCTTCATCCCCATGCACTTCTCTGCCAGCCTCCTACCACCCACCCCCTGTCATCTTCATCCCCCTGCATCTCTCTGCCAGCCTCCTACCACCCACCCCCTGTCATCTTCATCCCCCTGCACCGCTCTGCCAGCCTCCTACCACCCACCCCCTGTCATCTTCATCCCCCTGCACCTCCAGCTCCTTCCACCCTCCCCCTGTCATCTTCATCCCCCCTGCACCACTCTGGCAGCCTCCTACCACCCCACCCCCTGTCATTTTCATCCCCCCCTGCACCGCTCTGCCAGCCTCCTACCACCCCACCCCGTCATCTTTATTCCCCTACACCGCTCTGCCAGCCTCCTACCACCCACCCCCTGTTATCTTCATCCCCCTGCACCGCTCTGCCAGCCTCCTACCACCCACCCCCTGTCATCTTCATCCCCCTGCATCTCTCTGCCAGCCTCCTACCACACACCCCCTGTCATCTTCATCCCCCTGCATCTCTCTGCCAGCCTCCTACCACCCACCCCCTGTCATCCTCATCCCCCCTGCACCGCCCTGCCAGCCTGCTACCACCCCACCCCCTGTCATATTCATCCCCCACTACCCCACTGCCAGCTTCCTACCGCCCCACCCCCACCAACATCATCCCATCTGTGCCCCATTGCCAGTTTCTTACCATCCCACCCCCTGTAATCTTCATCCCCCTGTACTCCTCTGCCAGCTTTCTACCACCTCACCCACTATCATCATCATCCCTATACCCCCACCTCTGACATCCTATGACCCTGCCTCTGGTCATCAACATCCCCCTGTAGCCCACCTCTAGCATCCAACCACCCTACCCCATCATCATTCCCCTGTACCCCACTGACAGCTTCCTACCACCCCACCCACTGTCATCATCATCCCCCTTTGCTGACATTCTACCACTCCGCCTATTGTCATCAACATCCCCATTATTCCTCTCTACCCCACCTCTGGCCTCCTACCACTCCACCCCCTGTCATCATCATCCCCCTGTACACCTTCTCTGGCATCCTACCACCCTGCCTCCTGTCATTATTATCCTCATCCCTCCTGTACCCCACCTCTAGCATCCTATCACCCTACTCCCTATCATTATAGGGGAGATATGATCTCAGCCTCTCACCCCAATGCTGTCACATCACCCCAAACTGCATCCTGTCATCCAACCAACTTTAACCCAACATTTGTATCACACACCACAATACTGCCCTGCCACGCAGTGAGCGAAAATGATGAGCAGTAACCCATAGCAACCAATCAGTGAGCAGTATAAATTTGTAGTAACCTCTAGCAACAAATCAGTGAGTGATAATGATAAGCAGTAACCTATAGCAACCAATTAGTGAGCTGTAATAATGTGCTGTAACCTCTTGCAACCAATCAGTGAGCGGTAATGACGTATAGTAACCTCTATCAACCAATGGGTAAACTGTAATGATGTGCAGTAAACTCTAGAAACCAATGGGTGAGGGATAATGATGTGCAGTAACCTCTAGCAACCAAATATTGAGCGGTAATATTGTTCAGTAACCTCTAGCAACCAATCAGTGAGTGTGAACCATTTTTTTTTTTTTTTTTTAGATAAGTCTATGTGCATGTTTGTTTTTTGGGATGTTGGCGTGAAGAGGGAAATTGGTAGGGGGGGCAGGAAAATGTTTGTCCAGGGTCCAATCAATATTAAAGATGCCCCTGGGTGTCCCCAGGCTGGCGGAGTGAGCAGACCAACACACACTTGGGTAAATTCATGGAGGTTTCAGCCAGCTGTAACACCTCCCTCAAACGGAGAACATCTCATCAGCTGCAGCCAACAGCAGGCTCTCCTGCCGTCCTAGCCTTCTCCCAAAGCCTGCACCACATTGCATGGCAGGAGTTGTAGTTCACCACACCACACACTAGACTTGCCCCACCGGTGCCTGTGCTCTGCAGAGACTACACCTCCCAGAATACACTGCGGGGCGCTCAAAGCGAATGTGTCGGCTTCTCCTGCTTGTAGGGGATGGAGGAGTGTATAGAAGGATCACCTGTCTGCACTCTGTCTGTGGCTCTAGTGTTTGGTGGCTGCTGCAGCAATGTGGTGTTACCCTGTTAGCCAGGTGACATTTTGCTTGTCATTACCGTAAGACCATCTCTTGTATCATGTTGCACAGTCTTTTCCTATTGTGAATGTGAGTGGGGGCCTCATGACCAAGATTCGCCTAAGGCCTCACAAAGCCTAGAGCCGCCTCTGCCCGTGGGGGCCCGTGTGCCCCCCCCCCTTCCCGGAGCAGTGGCTGCATATGGGACCGAGCCCCCCGACCCTCAGCCGTAAATCTTTCTTTACAATCAGAACTGATTTTTTTTAGGGCGGGTTCATAATACCAACAAGAAAATACCATTCCTCTGAAAAGCGATGAAGGCTCAGATCGCTTTTCAGAGGCATTTGACAGGCAGTGAAGAGGCAATATGTTGCGCCTTGACTGGTAAAATGATGAGAAACACTGATACAGAGAAACTGATCTCTCCATTTTCCTCCGGCAGCTGCTGAAAGCCTGCGGGAGGGAGAGGAGAAGTGGGGGAAATGGAAAGATCAGTTCCTCTATATGCAGCCTCCCCCACAAATCCTCCTATGCAGCTTCTTTCTGCTGCCCCCCTGTGTGCTCTCCAGCCCCCCTGTACTTTTTCATGTGCCCCCCCCCCGTGCTCTCTCCTGGCTCATCCCATTGTCCCCACAGCTCCGCAGAGTTCCCCCCTCCCCTCTCCTGCTGCAGGGGATCTGTCAGGATGAAGCCTTTTCTGAATGGAGAGCCAGTGATCCATAGTACCAATCACGGACTCAGTCCATTCATAACTGAAACATAGTAAACTGCATTTACTATGCTTCAGTTTGCGGATGAAGGGGCAGCTTTATACAGAGCTATTCCTGTCCATTCATTCTGTGCAGCTGAGGCTGTCTTATCAATCTACTTTCTCTGTCTCAAAGGTGAAATATCAGAGGTCTGCTTAGACCCCCGATATCTCACCAAAGACCCACAACGGGGCTCCTAAAAAATATATTTTTTTAAATAATATTGTAAAAAAATAAATAGTAGAAAAAAAAAAAAAACAGACGCCAGTGGCAGAACTACCAGGGTCACAAATGTCGCATTTGCGACTGGGCCTTGGCGTTTTCCACCATCGGGCTCAGAGGGAAGGGCCCCGGATGGGGGTCACTGAAGGTTCTAGTTATCTGTCAGACTCCACGCCGATCACTTCACTAGGAGTGATGTCACTCTGGGGGCGGAGGCCAGTCAGTAATGATGGGCGGGGAGTGAGCTAGTGGTGGAGGCTTATTGGACAGAGGGCGTGGCTATATTAGGGGTCTCTGTGTAAGTGGGCGGAGTCTTCTCAGTAGCTCTGAACCTTCAAGCTGATCATTTTAAACATTCCCTATGACAGAGGAAGAAGTGGGAGGGGAGGTGGTGAACTCCGGAACAGACAACCTTTTGGGGTCCCATCTTCCTCGATGCTAGCCAAGCACAGTGCTCTAGCCGACCTGTGAGTATAATTTATTTTTTCTCCCAATGAGGTCTTTTCTCCCCTTAGGGGTAGAACACATTAACTAATACTACATATCCATTTGTATTTACAGTTTATTTCTGTACCCAACTCCTGACGAATGTCATATAGCCATGAAACGCGTCGAGTTTCCATGGGGTGCTCAGTCAAGTCTGGCTCATTACCTATTCACCAGCCCATATATATCTTTTATACATTCACAATTCATTGAGTACTTTGTAACTATTAATGTGTATGTGTGTCAATCTTATAGCAGCTCTTGCATATGATGTACCAATGCCTGCTAATAGGAAATACAGTGGAACCTCGGATTGCGAGTAACGCGGTTAACGAGTGTTTCGCAACACGAGCACTGTATTTTGTTTAAATCGTAACTCGCTTTGCGAGTGTTGTCTCGCAAAACGAGAAGGATTCAGGCCAAAGCGGTTTCAGTACCACGTTTGGCCTGAGGTGGGGGGCGCCGGAGCTGAGCAGAGCCAAACGTCGCCGATCGGCACCATTTGGAAATGCACAGAAAGGCCTGAGGACAGCTCGTCTGACCTCAGCAAATCTCGAGAACTAAGTCATTCCGAGGTGTCCTCTGGCCTTTTCGGCTGTTCACGAGGCTCTCCGGCGCCCCCACCTCTGGCCACATGCGGTATTGCATGCCATTGAAGTCAATGCGGAACAAATTATTTTAGTTTCCATTGACTTCTATGGGGAAACTCGCGAGTACTTTGGATTACGAGCATTCTCCTGGAACGGATTATGCTCGTAATCCGAGGTTCCACTGTACCTTGTATTACATTTTATTAATATTCACTAGCTCTCATGTGCTGCCAAGCTGACATACCGTATTTATCGGCGGATAACACGCGCCGGCGTATAACATGCACCCCAAGTTTAGGAGGGAATTTTAAGGAAAATAACTTTTAGGAGGGAAGTTTAAGGATAAAAACTTACATTTAAATGCCCATCAATGCAGCCTTATCAGTGTCCATCTGCAGCCTTGCCCTGTGTCCTTGCAGCATGATCGTTTAAAATTACCGCTGCGGCACCGAGATAGACAGAGCCGGATGTCCTGTGTACTCGGCTCCTCTCGCAGTCCCGCCCCTTGGCCAGGCTCCTATGATGGACATAACACAGGTCCAATGGCGGGACTGGGCGTGACTGCGAGAGGAGCCGAGCCGAGTACACAGTACACTCAGCTATGTGTATATCGGCATCGCTCGCTCCTCTTCCCCTCACAGACAGTGGGGATCTGCGTATAACACGCACCCGTGACCTTCCGGGGAAAAAAAAGTGCGTGTTATACGCCGATAAATACGGTATATGTATCCATTATGTTTATACCGTGTGTGTGTGTATATAAAAAAATACTTTTTTACTTGTTTCATACTATCGTTACAAATAAATAATGTTTACTAACCACTCTACCTCCACAAGTCAGTTGCCTCATTTAAAGTCCCACATTCCTTTCTTACGTACTCTGACAGCCGATGGACACATCAATAGAACTGCTTGGCTCACATTTCCTATAGAAGATCGGTCTGGTATTGGGCACATATGGAGTTTACATACAAGCAATGTATGTGTAAAAGTGTAAGTACACCAAACTTTTTTTTTATGGGGGGGGGGGGGGGTCATTTTTAAGAACAGTTATAGCAAGCCTTATCTTCCACTTTAAAGTGGAACTTTACTCTCTCAATCAGAATTGTCTATTTTTAATCCTTATGCTGCTGATATTAGTAAATAGATAGGAACATATAATTATATTTACTTGTTTTAACCCTTTTTACATTTTCCTCAGATACTTCCTGGTTTCTGGCCTAGTCAAATGATGTCATCCATCCCAGGAGTCTTCAGAAGGGGGATGAGGGGTTTTCTCAGCCAAGCACACCCTCCTACCTGCATGCCGGCATTCCGTTAGATTTGGAAGTGACGGTCCGCGGCGGCCATCTTGGTACACCCCGCAGTCATAATATTTGTACACCCACCAGAGTCTTGCATTTCACACTTATTTTTACCAGTAAACTGTGCTTCTATAGTGAAATACAGGCTTTAGAACTCCATCTGATGGTTTTGATGTTCATTTTTAAAAGCAGCGGCATGCCTGCTGATCTCACAGGTTTGCTAATCTGACAGAACACCGCTGATTTTACAATTTAACATTAAAACAGTCGGACAAATGTCAAAATCCTGTATTTCACGATATAAGCTCCGTTTACTGGTAAAAAGCATGAAATGCAAGACTTGGGTGGGTGTAAAAAGATGTCCGCTGCTGCCTTCTGACTGCATGCTTACTGTGGTCGAGTGCTGGGTGTACCAAGATGGCTTCCGCAGAACGTCACTTCCATTTCCAAATCTGACAGGACACCTGAGCTAAGGGCAGATGGATTCCAGGAAGTAAATGCTACATGAATCTTCTATCCTTACTCAAGATGGCCACAACCAGAAATGCTAGAGTGTGTTTTTCAAAGTGATGGAGACATGGATGGATTGGGGGGGGGGGGGAATGGGGTTTGCTTTGAATATTAAAATTGATGACATCACATGCCCTGTAAGTGACCAGCTTGGAGTGCATAAACTCCGCCCCTTCACACGCACGGCTTCCTCTCTTCCCCTGCACATTCCAGCCATGCTGTTTACAGGGAGAGACAGCCGACTGCCACCATGCGGCTCGTGGACCGGAGCCCAGGACGTACACCGCGGTGCTGGCATTCCCCATGAACTGAGAAGCAGGGACAGCAGCTACAAACCTACTCCCCCGGTGGATGTGCTGCTCTGGGATAAGAAGGTAGGAATATCACCCCAAAATGCCACAGGAGCCATGCTCATGAGACCTAGGGGAACCAGTTCCAGAAAACATTTTACCCCCCCCCCCCCCATCCGGAGGAAACACGAATACTGACATGGGGCCTGGAGGACCGCCCTTTTATCTGGTGGGGGTAACGCGTTTCCTGTCCTGGTAGGCGGAGCCTTAGGTCTCATGGGCTGTCCTGGAAGATGCTTAGAGAAAATGGTTTTGATTTGTGGTGCTTTCATGTTAATGCCATCAGATAGGTGGCATAGGTCCCCTATGTGATAGCGTATTTAATATGACAGGTTCTCTTTAATGAGCCATCAGGGGCCTATTTGATCCACTGATATAACACAGATCACACTCCCTTGGCTTCTTCCCCAGCCAGTGTCCAGGAGAAGTGACAGCTGAAACAGGAAGTGGCAAAATCCTCACCGCTTCCCGAGTAGATCAGTGAATGGACGATCTCTGGTCTCCTTCCTCTCTACCTGGAAACACCCACCATGTGGGTCCTGTGCCTGCAGATGTGATAGTGGAACCCGGAAAACATGATGTGGGGGGGTCTGTACAGCCACTACATCGCTTCAATCTGAAAGTCAAAAGCTGAAAAGGGAATGTATGTAAAAGGCCCGTACACACGATACGAAAATCGGATGGAAAAATTCGTACAACGAGCTGTCTGCCGATTTTCGGATCGTTACTACGGTGCTTTTCGACGGCCGATTTCACTTTTTCGTCAGACAAAAGCTGGATGTACAGACTAACATTTTTGTCAGATGTGAACTCAACGTCTGATTTTCGTTTCATTAGTACGGTTTTCGTACGAAAAAAATAAATAAAAAAATCGTAAGAGCGAGACTACGCATGCTCAGAAAACGAAAAAATACATACAAAACGGTTCAACACATTACATCACTTCTGACGTTGTAATTCTGTCGTACGAAATTTTTTCGCATTGTGAGCAACTTCTTCACTTTCCACATGAGACCAGCATGCCACAAATAATGGAGGTTCGGTCATCCGAAAATCTGATACGTGTGTACGAGGCTTAAGCCCTCCGCTGCTGCCGACATAGGAAACTTCCTGGAGGCAGCAAAAGGGTTAAATAATCAATTTTTAAACAAATGCGGATTGGGAATAAACTTTTAAAGATATGACAGTGACATCCCGCCTACAAATACAATCACACCCCTAATCATTACAAATGTCTTTTATTCAGTTCATATATTGATCAGGAAAGCTTTACATACAAATTGGGAATCTTAGGCGGGACATCCTGACCTTCCCAGATAGATATATCTATCTTCTCTCATTGGTGTGTGTTATATATAGGTAGCGGGTATGTACTATTTAGGGGCAGCATCTGGGTGGTAGTATGACCCAGATGCACTAATTGGTAGAGTAGGGGTGTTTTCATTCGGGTGAAGACATCAGTGGTGCTCAGTTCCCTGTTGCCCAGTGAGTGGCGCTGTCACTTTGGGTCAGGGTTGAACCACCACTGCAGTGCCGTACCCTTTGTGGCCTCTCGCGGCAGTTGTACAGCAGGGTGGGGAAACCCGCTGTGCTTGCTGGGAGAGGGTATAAAGGGGGCAGACATCTTCACCACGAGGTCCGAGTCCCAGGCACCTTCAGCCTGAGGGCTGCTGTCCGTGATTGGTGTCCAGGCGCCCTTGGCCTGGACGTATGGAGTTCGTGTTCCATCCCAGACACCTTCAGTCTGGGGTGAGGTACTTAACAGAAGGCCTGGGGCCCAGTACCTTCTGCTGGGTCCCGTGAGGGAGGATCGTCCTAAGGTGCCCCTAGTGTCGGGTGCCTGAATCCAGGGCGCAAGGGACCGGAGAGGTGTCTATCCCGTATAGCTGGTACAGCATATTGCCGGTGCCGGGTGGGCCTCCGGAGACCGTCCAGAAGGGTGTCTATTCCCAACAGGGGCCAACTTCTCAAGGAAGGTAGTTCATGTTCCATGGCTGGTGGCAGCGGCCCAACTAATCAACCCAGGTCGGTGGCAGAGACCTACTCTCAGGCCTGTGGCAGGGGCCTCAACAGTTCACCCAGTCGGTGGCAGAGACCGTGCGCCAAGCCTATTTGCACTAGAAGGAATAGGAGATTTCACTGTGCCTGGGCCTACTCGTATCCACACCTCTGTCTGTTCGTTTAAAAGTTCAACTGATGCTGTTCACTTGTCGAGAGAAATAAAGGAGTGTTGGACTTTTCATGGTGTAGGGCTCTATTACTGGCAGTCAAACCTCCACGGAAGAAGCAGCGGCTCCATCCAAAACACAGGCCGAAGGTAAAACAAGTGACTTTGCTCAAACCTCATACACACACATGAGGCGAGAGCTGGTTGTGGTGTTCCTGCACTCTCTCTATTCCCAGGTGTACCCCTAGACAACAGCCAAATAGTGAGAGAGAGAGAGCGAGCGAGAGAGCGAGAGCGAGAGAGAGAGAGAGCGAGAGAGAGCGAGCGAGCGAGAGACCTCGCCCTATCTCTATGTGTATACATTATACATACACACACACCTCTCTACATATACCTCTCTAATATCTATATTTCACATGTGAATATTATAGTGCATTGCAGGAAGCTGCTAGAAATTTATGAAATGCAAGGGCGCATGCGCGGATGCCTGAGGGAGAAGTCGTGCTTCCTTAGAGCTCCGCTCCTAGGATAGTCAGACCAGAGAACCGAGAGCCGCAGCGACTTTCAAATCCACCACAGAGGTTACTGCAATACTCCGGGAATACACCTGAGCCAGTAAAATGGTGACAAGAGGTACTAAAATTAAGCTGAAACCAGGGAACCATAGGGAGTTATCAGGCAGGGCACTTTCCAAAATGGCGCCGCCAAGTACCTCACGACACAGCACACAGCGCTCCTCCACAGCTCAGTCATCTAATTCTAAAGCACAACAATGTGGAGGTGAGACTGACTCTGAAGATGAACAGACACAAATCACTGTTCAAGCTGGTATGTTTAAACAATTTGAGAGAATGTTACAAAAGGCATTGAAACAAACCTCAAATGACATTACTGACAGGCTCACTAAGGAAATTAGGGAGATTGGACAAAGAACTGCTTAACTAGAGGTGAGGGTGGATGAACTAGAATTTTACACTCAGCATCATACTGAGGAACTTGACCAGTTAAAGGAGGAGAAACTTATTTTACAAACAAGGTTGGAGGACCAGGAGAATAGGGACAGACGCTCCAACTTGAGAATTAGAGGAATACCTGAACATGTACTGGATTTACAGGCTACTATGCTTGCACTTTTTCAAGAACTTCTCCCTGACACCCCAGTGGAAAGACTGGAAATGGATAGGGTACACAGGGCTTTAGCCCCCCGCAAGCCTAACGGTCCCGCAAGGGACATAATTGTTAGGTTCCACTACTACAAAACTAAAGAACATATACTGGCTGCAGCCAGAGGAAATTCTGCCCTATCCTTTCAAGGCAATGCTTATCAGCTATTTACAGACCTCTTTCCACTTCCAATAACCAGGAGAAGGGCAATGAAACCCTTTTTACAAGTTTTGCAACAGCACCAGATTATATATCATTGGGGTTTCCCTTTCTCCTTGCGTTTCACCCATTTGGAAACAAAATATGTTTGCCGTACACCAGAAGAACTACAATCAGTTCTGTTGGATTTGGGACTTTTGGATCAATCCGAGAAAGCAGTTCAGCCCCATAGACGTTCAACATCACGATCATCCTCCAAACAAGACTCATCCGCCTCCACACGACAAAATCTACATAAACGTGGACGTTTTGAGACCCTGTCACCACCTAATGTCGACTCCATGGACTGATTTCAATTCCTGATCTGGATATTACTCCAATTTTCAGGCGTATTGAGCCTGACCATATCCATGCATTACACGCATAACTCGCTTCAGTCACCTGGTTGAACTGAATAACTTTTTGATCTATAATATGCATCTATATAGAAAATTTATATAGATACAAAAAATTTTTTTTACCCCCTCTAGTTATCATCCACCCCCCTTCCCCCCCCCTCTCGTTATCATCCACCCCCCTTCCCCCCCCCCTTTTTTTTTTTTTTGTTGTTTTTGCTGCTTGCTTATTCATGAGTTAAGGTTGCTGTTAGATTAAGTTCCTTTGTACTGTTTAATAGGTTCTCCGGCGCTGACTGGCCACATGGAATTCCATGTCGCCTTCCTTACACCCTCCGACTCCCGATATAGTATGGAAGTCGGACGGTGATTTTGGAACCTCTTGGGGCACACTAGCTGTTCCCCTGAGACGTTCCCACACCCTTCTTGCACACTGCTATGTAATAATTGTCTATATCATATTAAGGGTCGTTTACTTTTAATTTTTTTACTTCTTCCCTACTTCTTTTTTCCTCCTATCCTGTCTTCTTTCTCTCCTGGGGATGACCCCGGCCTTAGTCAGAGGTATTACTCCTTTACCTAAAAGCACCAATTCCAGACTACTATGGCCCCCATAAATATAGTATCATTAAATGTACAAGGATTTAATGTACCACAAAAACGCGCCAAAGCTATGAGATCTTTCGCGGCTAGGAAGGCACACATTATCTGTCTTCAGGAAACGCACTTCACAGATAAAGTTTTTCCTAAATTCTTATCTTCTGCTTATCCTCAATTCTATGTAGCCTCAGCCACAACCAAACAACGTGGAACCCTTATTGGTTTCCACCGTTCAATGCCATTCACTCTCACGTCACAAATCAATGATCCAGAGGGCAGATACATTTTACTTACAGGTCTTCTTGCAGATAATATAATCACCATAGTATCGTATTATGCCCCGAATAAACGCCCAGAAGCTTTTTTATCACACCTCTTCCAACTGGTGAATACACATAAGGTTTGTAGTGTTGTGATGTGCGGAGACTCCAATACGACGGTTTTTCCATTCTTAGACAAATCCCCGTCCAAACCCAATTCTACTACACACAAGCAATCCCTAAGGAACCTATTATCCACACACAAATTGGCTGATGCTTGGAGGGAAGTTAATCCAACTAGAAGAAATTATACACACTACTCATACCCTCATAAATCATTCTCTCGGATTGACCATATCTTTACACCTTCAAGTTTATTACCTGAGATCAAGTCTTCTATAATCACCCCCTATACATGGACAGACCACTGCGCCGTTTCCATCACTTTAGCTTCACCAGTGCCTAGGTCTCATGATAAGACATGGTGTATAAACGAATCCATGTTGTCACACCCGATACAATGTTTAGAAATTGAAACAGCTCTCGCTGACTATCTCACATTTAACGATAACAATGAGGTTTCGGCTCTTACTTTATGGGAAGCTCATAAAGCTGTTATCCGTGGCAAATTGATACAATTGGCTGCAGCTCTCAAAAAGGAAAAACAAACTCCTATTTACTAAGCTGGAAAATAATTTTAATAAATGCTACGCAGCTTTTCAATCGGTTCCTAACGCCACGAATAACACCAATTATGAGAGGGCTAAACTTGACTTAGACCTATTCTTAACTGATTCCGCAGACAAGACCGTACGCAAAAGACAGCATTTTTACTACGTCAAAGCCAATAAACCAGATACCCCTATGGCTCGTTGCCTTAAAAAAGTACAACATACACACGCACCTATTAAGCTTAAAGCATCCCGCGACTCCTTCACCAGTAACCTGATAAAAATATTAGAGATTTTCCGTTCGAAATTGACTAACCTATACTCCCCAAAACAGAATTTTGATAAAACTAAAGCTGATGATCTACTCACAAACATCAAATTTCCACACATGAAACCTGAACAACTTGATGATCTTGAGAAGCCTATAACTTTACACAAGGTTCAAAAAGCTATAAAAGAGTTGAAGCCACATAAAAGGCCAGGCCCAGATGGCTTTTCAGCTTTATATTTTAAAAAAATTCAAACTATATTAGCACCTATATTTACCAGGGCCTTAAACTCTTTATTAGCTGGACAGTCCTTTAGAAATGAATCCTTAACATCCATCATAGTAATGCTTCCTAAGCCCCACTCCGACCTCACTTCCTGGACTAATTACCGTCCAATCTCTCTTCTTAACCTTGACATTAAATTACTGGCCAAAATATTGGCAAATAGATTGAACACCATCATAGGGAATTTAATACATCGCGATCAAACGGGTTTTATGCCTAAACGCCAGACGGGTGATAATATTAGAAGAGCGCTTTTGCTGACATATTTCACCAAAAAGAGGAAGATCCCAACGTGTTTCCTATCCCTAGATATGCGCAAAGCATTTGATTCGGTCTCATAGCCATATATGAACTATATTTTACAAAAGTGGGGCTTTGGAAGCAATTTTATGCTTTGGATCTCAGCTTTATATAATGATCCGAAGGCATATATCAAATATATGGGCTACAAATCTTCTACATTCAATATTAAATGTGGTACGAGACAGGGCTGCCCCGATTCACCTTTGATTTTCGCTCTTCTCATAGAACCATTGGCGATGCTTATCAGA
Organism: Rana muscosa; assembly: GCA_029206835.1. Classification (NCBI taxonomy): domain Eukaryota; kingdom Metazoa; phylum Chordata; class Amphibia; order Anura; family Ranidae; genus Rana; species Rana muscosa. The sequence continues at coordinate 20,092,109 of CM055117.1, forward strand.
ACCAACCCTAATATTAGCGGAGTGGAACTAGGTGGACACCACCATAAAGTATGTCTCTTCGCTGATGATATACTTGTCTTCCTAACCCACCCACACATTTCGGCTCCAAATTTATTGAACGTCTTAGGAAAATTTTCAGATATTTCAGGGCTATATATTAACAACACCAAATCCCAACGCACTTAATATTAACTTATCGCAATCCGAACTACATAGAGCACAAACAACTTTACCATTCAATTGGGTTACTCACTATATCCCATACCTGGGAATTCAACTTACATCCTCAATCTCAGACCTGTTCAAAACAATTACTTGCCACTGATGAAGCAAATCACAAACCTACTGAATAGTTGGTCCACACTTCCTATTTCATGGTTTGGGAGAATTAATGCTGCGAAAATGTCCATCTTGCCAAAATTCCTGTATCTTTTTAGAGTGCTCCCCGTTCCTATTCCATCCTATTTCCTACGGATACTACAGCAGAAAGTCATATCATTTATTTGGGGTAAGATTAAACCACGTATTGCCAAAGTGACACTTTTTATTGAAAAATCTAAAGGGGGACTGGGAATCCCTAACTTCGCCAAATACTATTACGCTGCGCAAATTGCACAATTATCTAAGTATCATGCAAGGTCTGAAACCCCTTTGTGGGTGGCAATAGAATCTATTGACATTGATCCAATATCTGTGGCTAATATAATGTGGTTATCCCCTTGTGATAGACCAGGCATATCTAATCCTATCACAAAGCACTCCATGACCATCTGGGACAAATTTAGGTGTTCGCATAAATTACAATCCCCACACAACCCCCTACTGTCATTCATAAGACACCCAGCTTTTTACCCTGCATGGAAGTTCCCATCTTCTTTTGCAGCTTGGACATCCAAAAATCTGACATCCTTATATGATCTAGCATCCAGCAATAACATTCTGACATTCCCTAATCTCTGTGACATCCATGGTTTACCCAGTAAAGAAATTTTCCGGTACCTACAAATTAAAAAAAATGTATACACCAGTTATTGAGTCGGGTTCCATACTCAATCAACTCTCACAGTTTGAAAGGATCTGTAAATGTGACCCACACACTAGAGGTCTGATTTCAATACTGTATAAACAACTTAATTCCTCCCCCACAGATATTACACCGTTGTATGTCACCAAATGGTCTCAGGACTTCAATAAGACATTCAGTACGAAGGACTGGGACAGCATCTGGTCGACCACTATGCGCTCATCCATAAACTGTTATGCTCTTGAAACAAATTTTAAGGTCTCATCACGCTGGTATCTGGTACCAGCGAGGTTAGCTAAATTTTCGCCAACCTGCTCGGACAAGTGCTTTCGTGGCTGTGCGACTGTCGGTACCTATCTTCATATCTGGTGGGAATGCCCAATTGCCCAAAATTTCTGGATCAAAATATTCGGTATGGCTTCCACCGCTCTAGAAAACTCCATTACACCAGATCCAGTCGTAGCATTATTTAATCTTAAACCCCCTGACCTTACTCATAATCAATTCCAACTATTGTTGTACTTGACAACCTCAGCTAAACAAACTATAGCTAAGGCATGAAAATCTCAAACATTGGTTGTGACTGAGACTAAACATCGAATGAAGAGAGCCCTCATTTTCCACAAAATGACAGCTATCGAGAACATAACGTGAAAAAATTCAATACAATTTGGCAGCCATGGGTGAAACATTTCCTATCATCTGATTTTGACCACTCTCTCCTGCTGCCCAGCTAAACCCATTTAACATTTCTTCCTTGATACTTTTTAGTCTCCTCCTTTCTTTAAAAATTGCTAAAAGTTCTTGAGACTGGGGTTGGATCATTCCTGGGAGGAAACCTCTTTTCTTCCTTTCCTATCTCTTTACTCTTTTCCTTTCTCAATCTCTTTCTTTCTTTCCTCCTACCTTAATATTTTTTTTTTTTTTTTTTTTCATATATTACCTAACATGTGATTTTGGGATCTATATTCCCATATCGTTTCTAAAAACCATTATTACATACACTCTAGAGTTTGAACTCCTAATCTGAGATTAACCTCTATCCATTTGACATACTATTTCTATATGTTTTTTTTTTGTTCCTCTTTTGCTTCTTAAGAAGGGTATAGACATTTAAGAGTGACTTTCATAAACTTTTAACTATTTTTACATATAAGTGAAGAAAACTTATAATCCTTACCGGGACTCTAGCCCACTTACACCTTAAGCTAAGCCATTTTTTTCTCTTTCTTTAACACGTGCCCCCTCCCATCCACAGTTCGAACCCGTTTGGGTGGATGGGTGGTCCGGAGGCACTTTATACCTGATGCAAGGTTTAGCCCCGTGGATTTTTCTTCTATCCTACAAGCCCACTATACATGTCAAGTGTAATAACCCCCTTTTTTTTCTCTCTTCAATATCTCAGAGATAAGAATGTTACTTCTACTGTTGAGTACCGAACTTTACTTATATATCTTTCATTAAGGTTACAGTGTATAACCCATTCTCACATTATATGTATTTTATTTGTGATCTGTATTCTTGTGGAAAATTTAATAAAAATATTGAACGAGAAATTCATGAAATGCAAAACACACACACTTGGGGCACATTATAAATATTGTAATAAAAATGACATCTCCATTTACACAAAATACAAAAAAAAAAAAAGAAGAAACCATCAGTCACATTTCCATTTCCCTTGTTCTTTTTGGACGGATTATTTGTTCTACATTCATAAAGGAAGTCTTGATTACAATTCTACATCCTAGTAAATAGGTTGTGATTTGACTCTGTCTTTTCACATCTATGAAGACAAGTACACTTTATATAAAACACACAGGGGATGATTTACTAAAACTAGACAGTGTAAAATCTGGTGCAGCTGTACATGGGAGCCAATCAGCTTCTAACTTCAGCTTATTCAATGAAGCTTTGACAATAAAAAGTGGAGCCGATTGGTTTCCATGCAGAGCTGCACCAGATTTTGCACTCTCCACTTTTAGAAAATAACCCCACAGCGACACCTACAGGAACTTTTGAAGACATACAACACACACACAGAAGGTGCAGAGATTAAAGTGCAACAGATAACAGAAATCCTATAGCGAGGGGAGGCGGAGCCAAGACTGGAAACACATTAATTGTGTCATTTTGTTTTTCTCCATTGCATCTCCTAAAGCCATAATCTATAATGTGATGTACTGCTAATAAATGTAGATGATAAAGATTTATCCCAGTTGTTCAGCTCAGGTCATAGATCAGTTGTGTGTATTCATGGCACGGTCATCTGAAGTGTCCCCATTATAGACAATGTATGGAAAGCTCTGAAATCCTGCCATGGTGACAGATCCGGGGTCACTGTGCATTTGGATCCGGGTCTCCTCCGTCTCTTCAGTACTGAATCCCCAATAATGTGCTCCAATCCATTCTGGGTGACAGCGGCCAACAATCCATTCTGCGGGTCTTTCCGAATCACTTTACTTCTGAGAATCTGAGAATATAAAATCCAGGACGACAGGTCAGGTGGGGGCATTGAATGTCCTCATAGATCACCCAGGATTGTCCCTGGAAAATGACCATCCTAGTACAACGCTATTGTAGGAGGATCGCCATACCAGCAGATCCAGCTTATGGAAATAAACCCGGACACAGCCACATAGTAGGGATGCACCAATACCCCTTTTTTTGTATCACGGATACCAAGTACCGATACTTTGCTGTGCGATTCCATCCATACAAACTGCATGCGATTTGAACAGGAAAGCAGTGAGAGTCCTGTCGGAATGCATGCAGTTTCCTCAACCGCGCCTGTGCGAACCCAGCCTTGTCATAGTGATTTTGAGCTCACACAGGAGTGGGGAAACCTCCTTGTATGACGGATTCTACCAGCTCCGGCTCTCATTCGACTGTGGACATCTGCAGCTCCTCCTGCCTCTCCCGTGGCTTTGCTCCCACAGCCTCTAGCGTCTCTCTCTCCCCAGCTGCTCTCCCTCCCACAGTGGTTCTCTCTCCCCCCCCAGCCCACAGTGGTTCTCTCCAGCAGTTCTCTCTCCGACCCTCCAGCCGTTCTCCTCCTCTCCCTCTCTCTCACCAGCAGCTCTCTCTCTCTCTCTCACCAGCAGCTCTCTCTCCCCAGCAGCTCTCTCTCCCCCAGCAGCGCTCTCCTCTCTCCCCCCCAGCAGCGCTCTCTCTCTCCCCCCCAGCAGCGCTCTCTCTCTCCCCCCAGCAGCGCTCTCTCTCTCCCCCCAGCAGCGCTCTCTCTCTCCCCCAGCAGCGCTCTCTCTCTCCCCCCAGCAGCGCTCTCTCTCTCTCTCCCCCCAGCAGCGCTCTCTCTCTCCCCCAGCAGCTCTCCCTCCCCCCCAGCAGCTCTCCCTCCCCCCCAGCAGCTCGCTCTCTCCCTCCCCCCCAGCAGCTCGCTCTCTCCCTCCCCCCCAGCAGCTCGCTCTCTCTCTCTCCCAGCAGCTCGCTCTCTCTCTCTCCCAGCAGCTCGCTCTCTCTCTCAGCAGCTCGCTCTCTCTCTCTCCCAGCAGCTCGCTCTCTCTCTCTCCCAGCAGCTCGCTCTCTCTCTCTCCCAGCAGCTCGCTCTCTCTCTCTCCCAGCAGCTCGCTCTCTCTCTCTCCCAGCAGCTCGCTCTCCCTCTCTCCCAGCAGCTCGCTCTCCCTCTCTCCCAGCAGCTCGCTCTCCCTCTCTCCCAGCAGCTCGCTCTCCCTCTCTCCCAGCAGCTTGCTCTCCCTCTCTCCCCAGCCCACAGCGGTTCCCTCTCTCCCCAGCCCACAGCGGTTCCCCCTCTCTCCAGCCCACAGCGGTTCTCCCTCTCCCAGCCCACAGCGGTTCTCCCTCTCCCCAGCCCACAGCGGTTCTCCCTCTCCCCAGCCCACAGCGGTTCTCCCTCTCCCCAGCCCACAGCGGTTCTCCCTCTCCCCAGCCCGCAGCGGTTCTCCCTCTTTCTCCCCCCAGCCCGCAGCGGTTCTCCCTCTCTCTCCCCCCAGCCCGCAGCGGTTCTCCCTCTCTCTCCCCCCAGCACGCAGCGGTTCTCCCTCTCTCTCCCCCCAGCACGCAGCGGTTCTCCCTCTCTCTCCCCCCAGCCCGCAGCGGTTCTCCCTCTCTCTCCCCCAGCCCGCAGCGGTTCTCCCTCTCTCCCCCACAGACCGCAGCGGTTCTCCCTCTCTCTCCCCACAGACCGCAGCGGTTCTCCCTCTCTCCCCCCACAGACCGCAGCGGTTCTCCCTCTCTCCCCCCCCACAGACCGCAGCGGTTCTCCCTCTCTCTCCCCCCAGCCCGCAGCGGTTCTCCCTCTCTCCCCCCCAGCCCACAGCGGTTCCCTCTCTCCCCAGCCCACAGCGGTTCCCTCTCTCCCCAGCCCACAGCGGTTCTCCCTCTCCCCAGCCCACAGCGGTTCTCCCTCTCCCCAGCCCACAGCGGTTCTCCCTCTCCCCAGCCCACAGCGGTTCTCCCTCTCCCCAGCCCACAGCGGTTCTCCTCCCCCCAGCCCGCAGCGGTTCTCCCTCTCTCTCCCCCCAGCCCGCAGCGGTTCTCCCTCTCTCTCCCCCCAGCCCGCAGCGGTTCTCCCTCTCTCTCCCCACAGACCGCAGCGGTTCTCCCTCTCTCTCCCCCCACAGACCGCAGCGGTTCTCCCTCTCTCCCCCAGCCCGCAGCGGTTCTCCCTCTCTCCCCCCAGCCCGCAGCGGTTCTCCCTCTCTCCCCCAGCCCGCAGCGGTTCTCCCTCTCTCCCCCCAGCCCGCAGCGGTTCTCCCTCTCTCCCCCCAGCCCGCAGCGGTTCTCCCTCTCTCCCCCCAGCCCGCAGCGGTTCTCCCTCTCTCCCCCCAGCCCGCAGCGGTTCTCCCTCTCTCTCCCCAGCCCGCAGCGGTTCTCCCTCTCTCTCTCCAGCCCGCAGCGGTTCTCCCTCTCTCTCTCCAGCCCGCAGCGGTTCTCCCTCTCTCTCCCCAGCCCGCAGCGGTTCTCCCTCTCTCTCTCCCCGCAGTGGTTCTCTCTCTCTCTCTCTCCCCCCAGCGGTTCTCCCTCTCTCTCTCTCCCCAGCGGTTCTCCCTCTCTCTCTCCCCCAGCGGTTCTCCCTCTCTCTCTCCCCCCAGCGGTTCTCCCTCTCTCTCTCTCCCCCCAGCGGTTCTCCCTCTCTCTCTCTCCCCCCAGCGGTTCTCCCTCTCTCTCTCTCCCCCCCCAGCGGTTCTCCCTCTCTCTCTCTCCCCCCAGCGGTTCTCCCTCTCTCTCTCTCCCCCCAGCGTTTCTCCCTCTCTCTCTCCCCCCAGCGGTTCTCCCTCTCTCTCTCCCCCCAGCCCACAGCGGTTCTCTCTCTCTCTCTCTCTCCCCAGCCCACAGCGGTTCTCCCTCTCTCCCCAGCCCACAGCGGTTCTCCCTCTCTCCCCAGCCCACAGCAGTTCTCCCTCTCTCCCCCCAGCCCACAGCGGTTATCTCTCTCTCTCCCCAGCGGAGATCTCTCTCTCTCTCTCCCCAGCCCACAGCGGTTCGAGTCAACCACTGGTCCCCTTCCCCAACCAGATTGCTGTGATCCACCGCTGTCAAGAAAACCAATTAGAATCCTTGTAGTCCATACTGTCAGTACTAGAAAGATGGTTCAAAACCACTGGGAGGTGGGGGGGGGGGGGGAGAGCTGCTGGAGGAAACAAATCCATGATAGAGGCAGGAGGAGTCTCAGCTGCAGATGTCCACAGTCAGATGGGAGCCGGAGCTGGTGGAAGCCGTCATGCAGGGAGGTTTTCCGCACTGCTCCTGTGTGATCACTATAACAAGCCGGGGTTCACATAGAAGCAGTGCAGGAAACCGCATGCAATTTGGACAAGAATCGCACCGCATTTCTGTTCAAATCGCATGCAATATTTTGCAGTGCCATTTGCGCCCATTCATTTTGTATGGACGCAAATTACACCGCAAAATATCGGTTTCAGTATTGTGAGCATTTTCACGAGTACAAGTACTTGTGAAAATACTCACAGCCAGCTGGTGACAACAACGTTCTGTCTCTAAATCCACTGAATAACTATTCTCATTAACAACATAATATTGTACTATAAGGCGCATAGAAGACCACTCACCCATCCTATAATGCAGACCACCACCAATAAGACAAACACTACTGCAAATCCAGCAATCAGACGCACTCTTGTCCTCTCAGATGAATCAGAACCTGAGAGAGTAAATAGGATTTAAATAAGAAATATAGAACATGTAATAAATATACAATGTATCAGTCTGTATGGTCGGTGGTCATGTGACATCTCACCTGTATAATCCTCCATCAGGAGAGCAGAGAAGAGACAACATGATACAATGTTACTATTCTATGTCACACTCCCACTATAACCCCCCCAGAAAAGAGACAGGATGACCCCAATCTATAACACCCCCATACATGGAATATAACATGACCCCCCATAGTCACCAATACCTTCTGCTTCCAGCATTCTGATGAACATCGTATCATTGGTGAGCCGGTATTCCCGGATCTCCTCACTGACCGGTTTGTGATCCTGACCCGGAATCTCCTCTCGGCGTCGTCTCTCTGCACCCCGGGGATAATCAGAGTCCTATTGTCATCTATCAGCCGGTATCTTTCAGGAGAGGCTCCCCGTCCACCTCCCAGGTCACAGCGCTCTCTTCTCCAGAGAACTGGACGCTCACCGCCATCTTCTCACCCAGCCGGCTGAAGTTACTGGTGATGTTGGAGATGAGAACCGGATCTGGAATAATCAGGAGAAGAACAGTCACCAATACAAAGCCCAGATACATGGAATAGAGTGCTAGCTTTTGTACACAGGCTGATCAACACCCAAAGGCATGCTGATAGAAATAATGGGGGCCCCGTACAGCCTAACTGACGGGGCCCCCCTTCAGCGCCACCCCTGGCCCTGACCCCATCTCGAAAAAAATGAATGGTCATGGCTGGACAGTGTAAATTTTTGTTTTAAACATTTTTTACAAATGTATTTATTAATTTTTTACTCACAATTTAATTTTTCTTATTTAAAAAAAAAAAAAAAAAAAAAAAAGTTTCACAATTCTTTTTTTGGGGGGGGGGGGGAGGCAGGCAGTGGAGGGTGCCAGGTGGCAGTAAAGAAGTGGAGGGTGAAGGTAGAGAAGCGGAGGGTGCCAGTAGAGAAGCGGAGGGTGCAGTAGAGAAGCGGAGTGTGCCAGTAGAGAAGCGGGGTGTGCCAGTAGAGAAGCGGAGGGGGGGGTGCCAGTAGAGAAGCGGAGGGGGGGGGGTGCCAGTAGAGAAGCGGGGGCGTGCCAGTAGAGAAGCGGAGGGTGAGGGTGCCAGTAGAGAAGCGGAGGGTGAGGGTGCCAGTAGAGAAGCGGAGGGTGAGGGTGCCAGTAGAGAAGGGGAGGGTGAGGGTGCCAGTAGAGAAGCGGAGGGTGAGGGTGCCAGTAGAGAAGCGGAGGGTGCCAGTAGAGAAGCGGAGGGTGAGGGTGCCAGTAGAGAAGGGGAGGGTGCCAGTAGAGAAGGGGAGGGTGAGGGTGCCAGTAGAGAAGCGGAGGGTGAGGGTGCCAGTAGAGAAGCGGAGGGTGAGGGTGCCAGAGAGAAGTGGGAGGGTGCCAGTAGAGAAGGGGAGGGTGAGGGTGCCAGTAGAGAAGCGGAGGGTGAGGGTGCCAGTAGAGAAGCGGAGGGTGAGGGTGCCAGTAGAGAAGCGGAGGGTGAGGGTGCCAGTAGAGAAGCGGAGGGTGAGGGTGCCAGTAGAGAAGGGGAGGGTGCCAGTAGAGAAGCGGAGGGTGAGGGTGCCAGTAGAGAAGCGGAGGGGGGGAGGCAGGCAGTGGAGGGTGCCAGGTGGCAGTAAAGAAGTGGAGGGTGAAGGTAGAGAAGCGGAGGGTGCCAGTAGAGAAGCGGAGTGTGCCAGTAGAGAAGCGGAGTGTGCCAGTAGAGAAGCGGAGTGTGCCAGTAGAGAAGCGGAGGGGGGGTGCCAGTAGAGAAGCGGGGGGGGGGGTGCCAGTAGAGAAGCGGGGGCGTGCCAGTAGAGAAGCGGAGGGTGAGGGTGCCAGTAGAGAAGCGGAGGGTGAGGGTGCCAGTAGAGAAGCGGAGGGTGAGGGTGCCATTAGAGAAGGGGAGGGTGAGGGTGCCAGTAGAGAAGCGGAGGGTGAGGGTGCCAGTAGAGAAGCGGAGGGTGCCAGTAGAGAAGCGGAGGGTGAGGGTGCCAGTAGAGAAGGGGAGGGTGCCAGTAGAGAAGCGGAGGGTGAGGGGTCCCAGTAGAGAAGCGGAGGGTGAGGGTGCCAGTAGAGAAGTGGGAGGGTGCCAGTAGAGAAGCGGAGGGTGAGGGTGCCAGTAGAGAAGCGGAGGGTGAGGGTGCCAGTAAGAGAAGCGGAGGGTGAGGGTGCCAGTAGAGAAGCGGAGGGTGAGGGTGCCAGTAGAGAAGGGGAGGGTGAGGGTGCCAGTAGAGAAGGGGAGGGTGCCAGTAGAGAAGCGGAGGGTGAGGGTGCCAGTAGAGAAGTGGGAGGGTGCCAGTAGAGAAGGGGAGGGTGAGGGTGCCAGTAGAGAAGGGGAGGGTGCCAGTAGAGAAGCGGAGGGTGGAGGGTGCCAGTAGAGAAGCGGAGGGTGAGGGTGCCAGTAGAGAAGCGGAGGGTGAGGGTGCCAGTAGAGAAGTGGGAGGGTGCCAGTAGAGAAGGGGAGGGTGAGGGTGCCAGTAGAGAAGCGGAGGTGAGGGTGCCAGTAGAGAAGCGGAGGGTGAGGGTGCCAGTAGAGAAGCGGAGGGTGAGGGTGCCAGTAGAGAAGCGGAGGGTGAGGGTGCCAGTAGAGAAGGGGAGGGTGCCAGTAGAGAAGCGGAGGGTGAGGGTGCCAGTAGAGAAGCGGAGGGGGGGAGGCAGGCAGTGGAGGGTGCCAGGTGGCAGTAAAGAAGTGGAGGGTGAAGGTAGAGAAGCGGAGGGTGCCAGTAGAGAAGGCGGAGTGTGCCAGTAGAGAAGCGGAGTGTGCCAGTAGAGAAGCGGAGTGTGCCAGTAGAGAAGCGGAGGGGGGGTGCCAGTAGAGAAGCGGGGGGGGGGTGCCAGTAGAGAAGCGGGGGCGTGCAGTAGAGAAGCGGGGGTGAGGGTGCCAGTAGAGAAGCGGAGGGTGAGGGTGCCAGTAGAGAAGCGGAGGGTGAGGGTGCCATTAGAGAAGGGGAGGGTGAGGGTGCCAGTAGAGAAGCGGAGGGTGAGGGTGCCAGTAGAGAAGCGGAGGGTGCCAGTAGAGAAGCGGAGGGTGAGGGTGCCAGTAGAGAAGGGGAGGGTGCCAGTAGAGAAGCGGAGGGTGAGGGTGCCAGTAGAGAAGCGGAGGGTGAGGGTGCCAGTAGAGAAGTGGAGGGTGCCAGTAGAGAAGGGGAGGGTGAGGGTGCCAGTAGAGAAGCGGAGGGTGAGGGTGCCAGTAGAGAAGCGGAGGGTGAGGGTGCCAGTAGAGAAGCGGAGGGTGAGGGTGCCAGTAGAGAAGGGGAGGGTGCCAGTAGAGAAGGGGAGGGTGCCAGTAGAGAAGCGGAGGGTGAGGGTGCCAGTAGAGAAGTGGGAGGGTGCCAGTAGAGAAGGGGAGGGTGAGGGTGCCAGTAGAGAAGCGGAGGGTGAGGGTGCCAGTAGAGAAGCGGAGGGTGAGGGTGCCAGTAGAGAAGCGGAGGGTGAGGGTGCCAGTAGAGAAGCGGAGGGTGAGGGTGCCAGTAGAGAAGGGGAGGGTGAGGGTGCCAGTAGAGAAGGGGAGGGTGCCAGTAGAGAAGCGGAGGTGAGGGTGCCAGTAGAGAAGCGGAGGGTGAGGGTGCCAGTAGAGAAGCGGAGGGTGAGGTGCCAGTAGAGAATCTGCAACCCCTCCCCCCCACATATAGTCCCCATTTTACTGGCCTCTATAATTGAGTGCATCACTTCACCCCCCCCCCCCCCCCCATAGAGTACAATGCAGTGTGGAGAGAAGTGGGATGCAGTAGATGGACTCTTACCCAGAACACGGATCTCTGTAGAGGAAAGTGTAATTATTGAGTGACTGTTATACTCTATATATACACACAGGAGTCTCCCTTCCCAGCCTGGGTCAGCTTCCAGCAGCCGCTCCCTGTGTGCAGGTGAAGTCTGGACTTGTCATTGTTTTTGGTGTGCAGATCCTCACAGTACAACTCCAGTAAAGTGCCTTCTACCCCTCCACATCGTCTGAACAGCTCCAGCACACCTTCATACCGAGGACACTTCATATTACAGTCACCGATCTCCGATCCGCTCCGCACATCCTCCGATCCGCTCCGCACATGGCACATAATAATAATACACAGGAGACCTAATAAAAGAAATATACATCACTTAAAAAGTATTACAATCTCAGAATTATTTTAGCTGAACACATTGAGCACAATATAAAAAAAAAAAAAAAAAAACATTCCTCAGTAAACTATTTGTAAAAATTCGTAGCACAGCAAATGCGGTTTACAACTTTTCAATGCTGCTGGTTCATGCCATCTCAGTGCTGCTTCCCTGAACTTCTGCTCTACACAGGAAAGGGTTAACAGGGTACAGTGCAGCTTGGAGAAGGGAGGGGGTGGGAGTGCCTTGCCATTCTAGGCTGGGGGCTGTGTGTTTCTATTGAAGCACACAGTGTAGGGCATAGGTGTCAAACTGGCGGTCCTCAAGCTGTCGCAGAACTACAAGTCCCATGAGGCATTGCAAGGCTGACAGTTACAAGCATGACTCCCAAAGGCAGAGGCATGATGGGACTTGTAGTAAGGCAACAGCTGGAGGGTTTGACACTCCTGGTTTAGGGGAGACACAACTCTAGTCCCTGCATGAAAGGAGGACCCCATAGAAGACTACAAGAGGAAGAAACCACCTGGAAGCAGGGAAACCTGAGGCAATGGTCAGGACACCAGCTTATAAACTGGAACATAGACAAAGATTAAAGTGGCTCTAAAGCCTTAGGGCTCTTTCCACGGGACGGCTCAGTCATGATCCGCCCCGTGAAGCTCCGCTTGCTCAGCGGGGATCACTCAGTTGATCCCCGCTGAGCCGGCGGATGACTGGGCGGTTCCCGCACACTGTGCAGGGGACCGCCCCTGTCAGATCTCCGCTCTCCCCTATGGGGGACCGGATGAACACGGACAGTCTGTCAGTGTTCATCTGATCCGCTCCGCCGACGGAAGGAAAAATAGGGTTTTCCTCCGTCACACTTTGGCGGAGCGGATGTCAGCGGACGTGTCACCGCTGACATCCATGCCTCCATAGGGGTGCATGGAGTGTCCGTCCAGGTCCGTCTAAAAAACTGACAGGCGGACCTGAACGGACCCTCCGTGTGAAAGGGGCCTTAAGGTCGTTTTTTTTACCTCAATGCATTAGGGTAAAAAACATTCTGTGCTGCAGGATCCCCCCCCCCCCACACACCTTTTACATACCTGAGCCCAATCTGATCCAGCAATGTGCATTAGAGAAGCAACTCTCATGCCGCGTACACACGATCGTGATTCACGGCGGTGAAAACACCGCCGTGAATCACGGCATGAAAAAAAATGAAAAACGAGGGAACGGCATGTTCCCCCACACACGACCGTTTTTTTCCCGTCATTTTTTTTTTTTGACGAGAAAAACGACCGTCTGTGGGCTCCGCGGCAGTGTCTCCCTATGGGAAAACTGCCGCGGAAAAAAACGATGGAAAAAACGATGAGAAAATTTAGAACATGTTCTAATTTTTCTCGTCGTTTTTCCTGCCGTTTTTCTCAACGAGAAAAACGGCATAAAGCCCACAGACGATCGTTTTTCTCGGCGAAAAAAAAAAATGACATTTTTCCCGACGGGAAAAATGATCGTGTGTACGCGGCATCACTGCTGTCTCCCTGCTCATTGGCAGATTGATAGCAATCAAATTCTGTGACAAGCTATCGGGGGGGCGGGGCCAAGCCACCCACTCTGTGTCAATAAATGCAGACAGGGTGGTTCAGGAGAGAGCCTGCATGGTGCCCCCATGGGAAGGCACTCGAAGAGGAATGGCCAGTAGCACCGTCAGGGGACCCCACAAGAAGAGGATCGGGACTGCTCTGTGCAAAACTATTACCGGTATAGAGCTCGTCACCACTACACTCCTGACCCCCCCACACTCTGTACACTACACTCCAGACCCCCACACTCTGTACACTACACTAAACTCCTGCCCCCCCACCACACTACACTCCTGCCCCCCACCACACTACACTCCTGACCCCTCCCCACCACACTACACTCCTGACCCCCCCCCACACCCTGTACACTACACTCCTGACCCCCCCCACACCCTGTACACTACACTCCTGCCCCCCCACCACACTACACTCCTGACCCCCCACACTCTGTACACTACACTAAACTCCTGACCCCCCCACACGCCGTACACTACACTCCGGACCCCCCACACTCTGTACACTACACTAAACTCCTGACCCCCCACCACACTACACTCCTGCCCCCCCCACCACACTACACTCCTGACCCCCCCCACACTCTGTACACTACACTCCAGACCCCCCACACTCTGTACACTACACTAAACTCCTGCCCCCCCACCACACTACACTCCTGACCCCTCCCCACCACACTACACTCCTGACCCCTCCCCACCACACTACACTCCTGACCCCCCCCCCACACCCTGTACACTACACTCCTGACCCCCCCCCACACCCTGTACACTACACTCCTGCCCCCCCACCACACTACACTCCTGACCCCCCCACACTCTGTACACTACACTAAACTCCTGACCCCCCCACACGCCGTACACTACACTCCGGACCCCCCACACTCTGTACACTACACTAAACTCCTGTCCCCCCACCACACTACACTCCTGCCCCCCCACCACACTACACTCCTGACCCCTCCCCACCACACTACACTCCTGACCCCCCCCCCACACCCTGTACACTACACTCCTGACCCCCCCCCACACCCTGTACACTACACTCCTGCCCCCCCACCACACTACACTCCTGACCCCCCCACACTCTGTACACTACACTAAACTCCTGACCCCCCCACACGCCGTACACTACACTCCGGACCCCCCACACTCTGTACACTACACTAAACTCCTGACCCCCCACCACACTACACTCCTGACCCCCCCCACACCCTGTACACTACACTCCTGACCCCCCACCACACTACACTCCTGACCCCCCCCCACCACACTACACTCCTGACCCCCCCCCCACACCCTGTACACTACACTCCTGACCCCCCCACACCCTGTACACTACACTCCTGCCCCCCCACCACACTACACTCCTGACCCCCCCACACTCTGTACACTACACTAAACTCCTGACCCCCCCACACGCCGTACACTACACTCCGGACCCCCCACACTCTGTACACTACACTAAACTCCTGACCCCCCCACCACACTACACTCCTGCCCCCCCACCACACTACACTCCTGACCCCTCCCCACCACACTACACTCCTGACCCCCCCACACCCTGTACACTACACTCCTGACCCCCCCCCACACCCTGTACACTACACTCCTGCCCCCCCCCCACACCCTGTACACTACACTCCTGCCCCCCACCACACTACACTCCGGACCCCCCACACTCTGTACACTACACTAAACTCCTGACCCCCCACACCCTGTACACTACACTCCTGCCCCCCCCACACACTACACTCCTGACCTCCCCCCCCCACACTACACTCCTGACCCCCCCACTACACTCCTAACCCCCCCCCCCACTACACTCCTGACCCCCACACCCTGTACACTACACTCCTGCCCCCCCCCCACACCCTGTACACTACACTCCTGCCCCCCCCACCACACTACACTCCTGACCCCCCCCCACACTACACTCCTGACCCCCCCCCACACTACACTCCTGACCCCCCCCCACTACACTCCTGACCCCCACACCCTGTACACTACACTCCTGACCCCCCCACACCCTGTACACTACACCCCTGACCCCCTCCCCCCCACTACACTCCTGACCCCCCCCACACCCTGTACACTACACTCCTGACCCCCCACACCCTGTACACTACACTCCTGACCCCCCACACCCTGTACACTACACTCCTGATCCCCCCCCACCCTGTACACTACACTCCGGACCCCCACACTCTGTACACTACACTAAACTCCTGACCCCCCCACACCCTGTACAACTACACTCCTGACCCCCCCCCCCCACACCCTGTACACTACACTACACTCCTGACCCCCCCCCACCCTGTACACTACACTCCTGACCCCCCCACACTCTGTACACTACACTCCTGACCCCCCACACCCTGTACACTACACTCCTGACCCCCCCCCCCCCACACTACACTCCTGACCCCCCCCCACACTACACTCCTGACCCCCCCACTACACTACACTCCTGACCCCCACACCCTGTACACTACACTCCTGACCCCCCCCCCCCACACCATGTACACTACACCCCTGACCCCCTCCCCCACACTACACTCCTGACCCCCCCCACACCCTGTACACTACACTCCTGACCCCCCCACACCCTGTACACTACACTCCTGACCCCCCACACCCTGTACACTACACTCCGGACCCCCCCACACCCTGTACACTACACTCCTGCCCCCCCACCACACTACACTCCTGACCCCCCCACTACACTCCTGACCCCCCCCACTACTGACCCCCCACACCCTGTACACTACACTCCTGACCCCCCCCACACCCTGTACACTACACTCCTGCCACCCCACCACACTACACTCCTGACCCCCCCCCCCCCACACTACACTCCTGACCCCCCCTACTACACTCCTGACCCCCACACCCTGTACACTACACTCCTGACCCCCCCCCCACACCCTGTACACTACACCCTGACCCCCTCCCCCCCACTACACTCCTGACCCCCCCCACACCCTGTACACTACACTCCTGACCCCCCCACACCCTGTACACTACACTCCTGACCCCCCCCACACCCTGTACACTACACTCCTGACCCCCCCACACCCTGTAACACTACACTCCTGACCCCCCCCACCCACCTGGAAC